>OX457038.1:16122080-16337080 GCA_949752735.1 Lumbricus terrestris | reverse complement strand
GACTCAAAACAATAATTATTAATTACTCAGTGCGAGGCTTATGAGACGGGTTAGAAAGACCAGAGAGAGCCTAGAGTGGCAGAAACATACAGAGATAGAGGCAGATAAAAGCACAGACAGATTACAAGCGTCTGTGTTTAAGGGAAAGAGGATATAAACATACTGAGAGGGAGAGGTCGATTGTGCTGAGAGAGACAGACAGACGAGCAAACAGACAGACAGAGACATGGCTTAAATATGGAGATTCGGTTCAAGTATAATTTGAACTCTTTATCAAGCACAAGGTATAGGGTATGATCCCAGCATCATTTTCTCTGTTTTACAAGGCAATCCATTAGGTTATACGTTGGAAAATCGTACGCACATATCTTTTCATGGCCCCAAGAAACTACACTTCAAGTATTCAAAACTTGTTGTTAGCAATAATAATTATTTACCGGACACAGCCATGTCCGGTAATGTCTGAAATTTCTGACCGGACAGTTTGTGTAAATACCGGACTGTCCGGTTCATTACCGGACGCCTACAGTGCATGGCGCAACCAGGGGGTGCTGGGGGGTGCTTGAGCACCCCTAGGCTAAAAAGGTGACCCACGCAATTTTTCCAAATCCGATGAGTTTTTTGTTGGGGGGGGGGGGGTAGGGGATCTTTCGCTCTTTTAGTATTTCATAGTCGGAATTGGCTTCGTGACTTCAGCGCTTACAAAAATAGTTCTGAGCACCCCCAGGAAAATGTTCTGGTTGCGCCCCTGGACGCCTGGCAACCCTAACTGCTGCTTCTACTACTATACAGCTACTACAAGAAGTCTACTATTACTCTTACTACTACTACTAATACTTCCACTGCTACTACTACCACTACTACTACTATTGCTGCTGCTGCTCTCTAGTATTGATAAATTATATAAGTCGCCTTATTTCATGAGAATGTATTGCTATTCTAAAACACTTGTGACGGGCTATTTGTCAGTATGTACTATGATGTCTTCAATTTTAGGTTGATGTTTTGGTCGGACTGCAGCAGCCGTCGTTCTATCGAACAAGCGCAGATATCGAACCCAAGCAGTCATCACTCAGTTGCCACATTTTCCAGTCTATGTGCCACAGCAATCGCAATTGACGTTCCAAGTAGGCGTCTATGTGTTATCATTTTGAAATGAATCTAACAGAAAATACATTACACTATCATATGTGCCAGAACCTTTACAACTCTGAGTTATTCGTTATTTTTGTTCTTGTTCAAAGGGAGAAATTAAAATCCTAACAATTTTATTTTAAAATCACATAGACCACAAATTTGATTCAAATGAAAGGTTTACAAAGTGTCAGTATTTGGATAGAGTCTGAGTTTAGTGTTGATGGACGGACATCTGCAGTTCTGCACGTATATTCTAGTCACACTCAAAATCTTTTTGTGTGAAGATCTCAATGACATGTTCAAATCAATTAAAGAAAAGTTCAATCGATCAGATGAGGATGTTTAATTTTCGTATTTAAATAACAATATTTTCTTTAATTTTGGGCTTATAAATATGAGCTGACCGTCTTTCGCAGTTTGTGGAGTTGTGAAAAGCACAGACACCAGTTATGACGATCTTTGGCATCGTTCATCGCAGTTTTTCTGGGACATTGCGTTCATTTACTCAAACGATTAATCATGATAAATATAAGATGGCAATCAGCCATAAATAAATGTTGAACACTACCGGGAGCGGATTGTGACAGCGATCATCAATTGTTGACAGCTACTATACAAATTAAAATGAAAGCAAACAAAAGAACGAAGAGATGCCCGCAATTTGACACAAGTGGAGACACCACAGAGTACAGAGTGGAGGTAGCAAACAGATTTAAAACACTTAGGACAATAACAGAGGAAACAGATCCGAACGGCATGTGGGAAGAGGTGAAGAACATAATGATGCAATCAGCCAAATTAAAACTGCGAATCAAGAAGAAAGAGAATGGATTAACTTGGATCAGAGGAAAGACATTGGATTTAGTTGACAAGAGGAAATGCAAGATGCGAGGAGATAAGGTAGAATATAATATGCTGCTTTGAAATCCATGGCTATTTTGACGGGGTGCCGTATACTTCCCAGCAATCTTCCTCACCGTTTTAAATACTTGCTTCATGTTGTGTTTCTTGTCTCCATCCTCTATCTGTTGACATAGCTTGTTTATATTCTGATCTTTATCAAGTCTTATTAATTTTTTCACCCTGGATTTCAAAGCAGCATATTATATTCTACCTTATCTCCTCGCATCTTGCATTTCCGGTACCCCGTCAAAATAGCCCGGACACAATAGCCCCGTCAAAATAGCCCCGTCATAATCGCCCACCGACAAAACAGCCCCGTCAAAATCGCCCAGCGACACAATAGCCCCGTCAAAATAGCCACGTCAAAGCGGCCCGGGGCTATTTTGTCGGGGACCGACAAAGTCGCGGAAGAACACGATTTTCGTAAAGATGTAATGTCAAAGAAATTGGTGCAAAAGAGGTTAATTGGAAATCTGTTCAGAGGTTCCAGTGGCGGAAGGAGGGATGGAGGGAGGGAGGGATATTCAAACCTAGCGTTATAGTAGACCTACACATCTTTTACGTTTTAAGAATATGTGAGTGATTCACGGTCGCCAATTTTTTTTTTAATCGAAGAGGTTCCAATGGCAACATCGCTAGCTATAGGATCTAATAATTATCTGAATCAAAAGAACAGGCAGCCTAAGGGGTATGTAAGGACAATAAGCAATGTTACTTCGTTCGACGTAATTTCTGAAGTTGAATGCTAAAGAACAGAGGTTAGCAAATAACGGCTCTTCAAATGGGCGGCAAGATCTGAGAGCGACCAATTCCGCACTTTGATGAAGCCGCAAAAGCCGCGGTACGCCAGAGCATATAAAGGATAACTGACCTATAAGCCTATATAAAGTTCAACGTTAGTTATGAAACGAAGCTGGTAAACAGGTCTTTTAAACAAACACATTTCTCATCGATAACTGGGATCAAGCGATTATCTGAATGATGATAGGAAGAAGTAAGGACAATGATCGAAGTTACTTCTACGTTATTTTTGGGAATGTCATTGCTAAAGAAGTAAGGTTAGCAAATAACGGCTCTACAAACGGGTTACAAGAGCAACCAATTCCGCACTTTGATGAAGCCGCTCCGAACCGCCAGAGTAGGCTATATAAAGGATGACTGATCTATAAGCCTATATAAAGTTGAACTGTAGTTATGAAGAGAAGCTAGTGGACAGGCCTTTTAAACTAACGTTTCATTTCTCATCTGTTATACATTAAACGTGCCAGACAATATGGAGAGAACAGCGACACAGAAAGGAAAGACAATGCTCTTAAAAGACGGATTTCGCTATCGTAAAGCTAGACTTAATGCTGACGGTAGCACCTCGTGGCGGTGCGTTGAAGCCAACTGTCGAGGACGTGTGAAGGAACTCGATCATAATTCAGAAATGGTCACCGAACATGATCATGCTCCAGATGTTGACAAGGTCGATGCCGTGAAATGCGTCGCTGAGATGCGTAACCGGGCTGGGAACGGAGTAGAGAAACCGAGACAAATTATTCAGCAATCTACAAACGGTTAGTCGTTGGATGGAGCTGTCCTGCTTCCGTCGTACAAAGCATCTCAGAGGGCAGCAATCGAGCGCACACGCAAAAGGAAACATCAGTCCTAACCGAGTCCATCGACCGTTGGAGACATTGTCATCCCCGCAGCTCTTCAGACCACTTCGCGAAACATGAACTTTGTCCTGTGGGATTCTGGAGCAGCTGATTCCTGTCGTATCCTGATGTTCGGGACTGATCAGAATCTTGCCATTCTTGATCAGCATCATCACTGGTTCATCGACGGAATGTTCAAGGTAGCTCCGGAATTGTTTCTCCAGGTCTTCACTGTGCATACACTGGTGGACAGAACTGCTGTCCCGTTGATCTACGTTCTTCTACAGGACAAATCAGAAAGGTCGTATACTCGCATTTTTCAGAAGCTAGCTGAGTTGAGAGTAACTTTAAACCCCCAGAGTGTGATGTGCGACTTTGAAAAAGCCAGCCACAATGCGGTAGCTCGAATCTTCCCAAATGCACAATTGGTTGGATGTCTCTTCCATCTGGGACAGTGCCTGTGGAGGAAAGTCCAAGATTTCCACTTAACTGATCATTACCGGAACAACGACAACATACGTATGGCCGTAAAGATGTTGCTAGCGTTGAGTTTTGTTCCGGTTGACAACGTGGTGAATGCTTTCGAAAGCCTGGTCCGTATTTCCCCTCCAGAAATACACAGATTACTTGATTATTGGGAAGATAATTACGTCGGACCACAACGGCTCAACCGAAGAGGAGATCCTCGATTCGCCATTGATCTCTGGAACGTCCGTGAGCGGACAATGCTCGGGCTACCTCGGACGAATAACTCCGTTGAAGCCTGGCACCGTGCTTTCCAGTTGACTGTAGACTGCCACCATCCTTCTGTCTACAAACTCATAGACCACTTCCGGAAGGAGCAGGACAGTGTGGAGATCGTCATTGGACGCTTTCTCTCAGGATTTAGACATCCAGAGGCCTCGAAAACAAAATACGTGAGGCTAAACCGACGGCTGCAAGAGTCAGCGCGAGTTACGGCGGAGTTACCATCGAAGAATACCTTCGCTCCATAGCGCATAATTTGAGCATCTAGGTAGGCCTGCTTCGTAAATAGGCTGGAGATTGACATTTCGATGTTTTTGGCAAATATTTTCCGCTTTTATTGTAGCTAGAACACTTTAACGGTAGTAGTTTGTTCGTATTTTATAACAAAGCAGTTAAACATTTAATCATGAAAGTTTCGTTAAGTTGTCGTACAAGAACGCTGTAGGCTTAATATAACTTTAGAAGTTTGTCCACGTTTTGCGATGAAAACATTATAACTTTTCATACTAGACAGTAGTTTTAGGCTTTAGGCCTAACCTTAGTAGTTTGTCCACGTTTCGCGATGAAAACATTAAAACTTTTCATGCTAGACAGTAGACATCAGTTTTCTTCGTATTTTCACATTTCATAACAAAGCTGTTAAACATTTAGTACTGAAAGTTTCGTTAAGTTGTCGTATGACCGGACTATTTGAACGGAACTATTTACACGGGCTGTTTTGACGGGGCTATTTTGACGGGCCACCGAAGTATACTGCACTACTACTGGTAATCAAAAACAAAAAAGGAGACGGTGGTGGAGAGATGGAAAGAATACTGTGAAGACCTGTATGAAGAAAAGGAAAAGGAAGTCGAAGGAGCTGCCATGGGGTGGAGGAGAATTTGAAACGGCGAGAAAGATTACCGGGAAGAATACTGCACCACAGTTGGTAATCAAAAAAAGGATTGCTCACGGAGCACGAAAAGTTGGTGAAGATATGAAAAATACTGTGAAGGCCTGTATGAAGAAAAAGAAAAGGAAGTGGATGAAATTGGGGTAGAGGAGGATTTATTACAGCTGGAACACATGATACAGGAACCTCCACCATTAAGGTCTGAAATAGAGTGGGCATTAGGAAAGACGGCTAACGGGAAGGCGGCTGGCTTAGATGGAATAACTGTGGACTTGCTGAAAGTTAGTGGTGAAGATGTGGTGCATAGGTTACACGAAATTTGTATGGAGGTGTGGAGAACTGGAAAATGGTCACAGGAATGGTCAGATGCAACGTTTATCACTATACCGAAGAAGGGAGACAAGAAAGAATGCTCTAAATATATCGTACAATTGCACTGGTGTCACATGCAAGTAAGGTGCTTCGGAAGATCATACTATAGGAAGAATCAAAACAAAGGTGTAGGTAGAAATAGCAGAAAAGCAGGCGAGTTTTAGACCAGGCAGAAGGACAAGAGATCAGATTACAAATTTGAGAATTGTGATGCAAAAGCGGAACAACATCAGCAGCCCCTATATATGTGTTTTGTGGATTTCCCCAAAGTTTTCGATTGCATAAAACATGGACGGCTTTGGATAACTATGCTTGAGATGGGCTTTCTAGTTGCAATCATCAACAGATTATACAAAGGACAGAGAGCAGCAGTGAGAATAGCAGGTGTACTATTAGAGTGGTTTAAAATTGGTAGAGGGGTTAAGACCGGGATGTGTACTATCCCCTACCTATTCAACTTGGTGGCGGAAATGGCAATGCGAGAGGCTCTGGAACAATATAAGGGAGGATTCAGAGTAGGGGGTGTAGAAGGGTGTCAAATCTCATATATGCGGATGATAGTGTGTTGGTTGCCACATCATCGGAGGAGCTTCGAGAACTGATACAGAGGTGGTGGACGCAGGAAAAAATATGGATTGATATTTAACAAAGGAAAAACGAAAGTGATGACTACAGATAGCAGGAAGATTAAAATTTATGTAGATGGAGTGGTGCTGCAAAAGGTACATAAGATTCAATATCTCGTCTTTAACCATCTTCGCTCCGAAGTTGGGCCGCACCATGATCTGTCTGTCCCCAAATACATCTGTCTTCGGCTGCCCTCATCAGTTGACACATGTTTAGACCGGTCCAAGACCTTATATTCTCCATCCAATTGGCCCTCGGTCTTCAACGCGCACGTGCTCCTCCTGTTGTTCCCTGCATAATTTCTTTCTCCAGGCAGTTCCCTTTTTCCCTCATAATATGACCAAAGTATTTCAATTTTCTTGTTTTGATATTACTTAGTAGTTGTCGCGCTGTGCCGATCTGTTCCAGAACCCATTCGTTTGTTCTCCTTGCCATCCATGAAACCCTTAATTTTTGTCCCAGCCCTTTCATTTCAAAACCATTTATCCTCTTTTCATCACATTTCTTGATTGTCCATCCTTCGCAGCCATATGTTGCAACTGGCCATATCAACGCCTTCAGAAGTCTTGCTTTCGTTGTCACCGACTTTTCCAAATGTTTTTCAATGATGTCATTGTTCCTTTTCCTTTACCCAACCTTGCTTTAATTTCCTTACTGCAATCTGAGTGCTCTGTACTGTCATCAAAGATCCAAGGTACACAAATGCATCTACTTGTTCCAGCTGTTCTCGTTGTATCCGGATATGACAGTCAATCCCATTCAATATATAGCAGCCCAAATAATTGTATATGGAAGATGTGAGGAGGATATAGGGGCAAGACTGGGAATGGCGAAGAGAGTGTTGCCAGGCATGAGCACGATATGGGAAAAACAGAGGCATCACCATACCAACTAAACTGAGACTGTTGAAGACACTAATATGGTCAATAGCAGCATATGGAGCGGAGTCGTGGACATACAGGAAGAGTGAAGTGAGAAGAACAAAGGCTTTTGAAACGACATCATACCAGAAAAATATTAAGAATACCTTGGACGGCTAAGAGAAGGAAAGAGGACGTGCTACAGGAGGTGGTTGACAAACGGCTGTGGGGAGAGGTGGTGGGAGGAAGCTAAGTTGCTTTTGGTCATCATGAGGAAGGAAAACTCTGGAAAAGGATATATTCACTGGAGAAACGGAGGAAAAGAGGAAGCGCGGAAGACCACGTGGGATTTGGGTCGACGACGTGAGAGAGTGGACCGGGATAACGATGGAGCAGGCGATTTGAGCAACGCAGCAGAAATCTTCTAGGAGACAGATCGTCCTTTGTGCCGCCAAAGTTCGGACTTACGAATATGGCACCGACGACGACGACGAACTCTAACAATAATAGTCTGACAATACTTTTGCAAAATGTCAAATTAAAATTCATTGTTTAGCCAATTGTATTTTTCACGACAAATTGATTAATTATGCTTCACAGATCAACTGATTTACTGGGCGGACAGTACCGGTCGACTAGAACAGGTGAGCTACAGTGGAGTCGGACGCCTACTCATACGATACCTAGGCCCCCTATCTACTGCATCGTCAATCAAAGGCTTGGCGATTGATGCCAAATTTGTGTACATCAGCGACTCAAATCAGAGGTATGACTTGTGTAGATTTTTATAGAGGAACGCCCAATTTAAACTGAGTCAGATTGGGTCGTGTATAGTAGTGTAGCAGGGAGCGGGGATGCCCTGTCAAAAGTCGATACCTTTACAAAGAATGGCAGACAAGAATCTACGATGAGTCTCGTGAACATGGCGAGACTTGTATGAAAAGAGTCGCTTTAGACTATAATGTAGCCCTATGGCGACCAGGCTAGGCATCTGAGTTGAATCATGCAACTTCTGAGTTAAAACATCGAGTATAATTGTTTATACAATTCAAACTCGCAATTTATAAGTATGATTACGTGGAATTATATTATGTAGGCCTACACAGTATGTGCCCATTTCACCGGTACTGTACTTGTTTACTCTAAAGGATAAACACATGGGCACCCGCAGACATTTTTCAGGAGGGGCAAAACACGATGGTCACAGTTAAATTTGTTTGTGACAAGAAGTTGAAAAATGCAAAGCAGAAAATTACTATTTTTCAAAGTGGTTTGTGAATGTAAATTTCTCAGTTCAGCTTTTTATAATTTGTAATATGAATGGTTTCTTTATGCGAAGGTATTTTGTCAAAATATCAAAAAGTAGACTATTAGTGAAAAGGAGGTCGTTACTGAAAGGGGCAATAAGTCCATAGAATGAACGAATGAATAAACGAATGAAAATAGGTGTCAGTTTCCAGGGGCAAGTGCTCTCTCTATAGTTACTTCTATGTTTTGATCGTAATTTCTATGCTTCTAAGGCAGCACTCGAAAATCAAATTGCATGCACAAGCTTATTCACAAACCCTGCATCGAGTCAAAGATCTGTTCAAAGAGTTGTAAGCTAGATTTCAGTCAAGTAAGGTATAAGCTCAGGTCCCTAACCAATAGGCCTACTATTTACATGGACGCTTGCTATAGAGGCAAAACCCATTGGTCATGGTCAGAGTTTTAGAAAGCGCTTGAAATATGCAAGACAGAAATTTAAAAATTAAAGCATTGTTATTTTATGGAGGTTTCTAAACGTAGATATATTTGTTTTACTTTGTGAATCATTAATATAATTATTCTCTAATGCGAAGAAATTTGTTAGAAAAAAAAAATTAGTAATTGTAAAAATTTTGTAAATTTTCCAGAGGAGCAAGTGCCCCTCTTGCCCTGATGTGCGGGCGACCATAGGTAAACAAGTTGAACAAGAATTGATTTTATTGATGTACATGTATTTCATCCAGTTATGCGCCGATCCGATTTATTGCTCTTCATCATTTTTCACCATCATCGCATAGAGTGTAGGAGGCTGAGGCTGCGTTATGAACTAGCGGGTATCGAACCAGCGTTCTGTTGCTCTTCGTACCTTTGTCATAACATAACATTTTATTCGGCAACCAATTCGTAACATTTCGTAATTAGGCTATATCAGAGTAGCAAAACATGTTGGCATGCCCATGGCAGGAGACCCAAACGGGGCCGAAGGTCCCGCTAGCCAGGGCCACCTGAGAGCATTGGAAGAAACAAATGAAAATACGGCCGAATTTGAAATGAATAACACAAAAATAACATCTTAACTAGTATACATGCATATACCGGGTGGCGCATAAAAAACGTTCCCAAACTTTGTTAACCTGCCAAAGATCTAATTTCAGAGATATCAAATATTAATTTACACCAAAATGTTAAGCAATTATTTCTGTGCACAAATGTCACATTTCAAGAGAGTGCGTTTATTATACCGCACCCTGCGGCAAGGTTATGACGTCATAACTGTTTAAAAATTTTGCACAAAACTGCGTAATTTATTTCGTCGTGAAGTAACGAGAGTATCTTGATTAAGCTGGTCCTAGAAGTAGTAAACATTAAAGCATGGTGTTTTAAAATGATGATGTCGCTGTTGTTAAGCTATCATTTGAGGAGAAGGTTTGGCGAGGCAAGCGAATTGTTCAGGAAGTATACGCGTTAAAAACTGGTCAAGACAAAGCATAAACCGAGTCATTAAATAGCTTATTGAAACGGGTAGCGTTGCTCGCAAACCTGGAAGTGGTCGTTCAAGAACTGCAACGACTGTTGAAAATGCTGAGACTGTAGAGCAGTTGTGTCAATCGCAGGAAAATGCACCTGGCCAGAGTTTTTTTAACGTGCAGTTGTCACAAACAGTCCAGTTTTAAACGGATTTGTGCAGTTGTAGAAGCACGTGTTCTGTACGGTTAAAACTAGCAAAAAACGACGTCATTGTCCTACGATTGGAAGTAATTTAGCATGGAGGAGGGGAAAGGAAAGGAGTTGCGCGGTTCTAAAAATTCCTTAAAAACAGCCCTGCACCTGGCACACATCAATCTCAATGGCGCACTCTAAACATTTCACGTCGCTCAGCACAAAGAATTCTGTTACGCGTTAAGCTCATTCTCGAATCCCGAATGTCGTAGACTCCATCTTGACGGCAATTGCATCTTTCAACAAGACAGTGCTACTTCACATCGTTGCAAAATGGTCTGTATTAGACGACAAACTAATAGGCCTACAGAATTAAATAGGACAGTGGAAACAGCGTTTAAGGGTCGTTACAAGAGAAGGCGGAGGATCAATTAAACAATAAATTGTTCGCGTAAAGCATCATCATTAAACAATTGTGCAAAATTTTGACCATGGGTCATACAGTTTTAACAACAATTTCTCTCAAACTGTTCAGTATTTTGGCCTAAATTTTGGCTGTCTTGTTCAAATATGAATTATGATTAGTTTGATGTACTATGATGCAATTTGTTTTAAAATTGTGCAATTGCCAGGTTAGCATAGTTTGGGAACGTTTTTTATGCGCCACCCGGTATAATACATGTATATATATATATATATATATATATATATATATATATATATATATATATATATATACAAACGAAAAGTAAGTGAGTTAGAGAAAATAGTGTACAAAGCGGCGCACTTCATAAGACAGGGAAGTATAAATTCACGTTAATATTGGATCGAATCTGATAGCGATAAATATTGAAACGTGATAATTGCTGTAGACCGTGATTATTCCACGATAGAAAATAGAGTAGAAATCGACACTAATTTAGTTATTGGCTAGGTGCCAAATGTTGAACGATGCTGATGTAAAATCAAGACAATTAACTTTTATTTCGGAGAGTGTTCTCCTCAGTCGGTCAACTATTTTCTTTGTCTGTGATATTTTGTATTTTAATTAAAACTGTTGATTTGTAATTAAACTGCATAAAGAAACAGTGCAGTAACTTAAGTACAACAAATATGTCGGCACCTGATTCTGATGAGATGAGGGAAATAAATCAGATAAAGGAGGATAGGAATCCATTACTGGAATCTCCTGTGAGTGAGACAATTGATTGCTCAGTGGCGCCGCCTACTGTAGTAGAAAGACTACTGAACATTATCGAACTTACTCAGAAGCAATATGAGGAGATGGAGGATAATACTGGGAGAGTATTAGAGCAGCAGTCCAGAAAGATAGAGCAATTAGGCTACAGGATGGAAGAGCTCTCTGTGGGTATTTCTTCGGGCAAACCTGTTGCGTGAAATTCGAATCCAGATGAGTACCTAGGTATTAGTGCTGTCGCTACCCCCAAAAGGAGCTCCGGAAATATGTCCTGAATCGGTCCTGGTAGAAATGAGGGAAAGCGGAAAGGCTTTGACCCCTAGTTAAATATGGAAATACCCAAGGGAAGGGAGCTATGTTGCATCCGAAACCCTGGTGAGCCAAATGAGGCCCCTACAATCTAGTTCTTCTGCTCCTGTTGACTATAGGTTCACCGTGTTTAGGCCCACACAGCTGTGCGCTAGCTCTCACAGGGGCGTCACTGAGGCTATTTCCCTCAAGGCCCTGGTAACTGAAAGTGAAGTGGGAATATGCAGATAGGTGGCCCTCTGGTGAGGGAGCGAAGCGTTACATTAGTACGGTCAAAATAAAGTTAGCATTTCTCAAGCAACGATCTTGAACACTGGCATTAAGCTGAAAATAGTCTCTATAGGTTACTGGTAATTGATTATGAACATAACGGTACATAAATGTACTATTTGCAATCGCCTTATATGATCTGGCTTTAGTATTTTTTAAGCCTAGGAATATGGCCTAGCCTACTGCTTTTGTGTGGGCTCCAGAAGGGATTATAGCCACAAATCGTATAGCTCGTTTTTGGAGGACCTTTAACCATGACTGCCACAAGGTCGTAGCCAAGATTTTGTTTCGGGGAGTGTTCGTTTACTCGATCTTGAGCAAACCGACAAAGCAACCGAATCAACGGACTAAGGGGTTCGGAGAAGCGTCGTGAGCTCTGATAGCGGGCCGCTATATTACACGCTGTAATTTCGTTGTTTTTAATTATACCCTCTCCGTATTATCCTCCCTCTGGTTGCCACCTTTCTATATTGATTTCTGTTTGGGGTGGGGGATGCCCTGTCCATGGCTTCTGTAGCGCCTTTTTAAAGAAATTGCTCAAGTGAAGTCCTAATAAAAAAGTCATATTTCTTTTGAGAAACCGGATTGACAATCGACGGGTCACAGAATTCAGCAATTATATGAAGGTGGTCAAATGAGTTGAAAGAAATGAGCCTTAAGTATAGACCTCGACGACATCAAAGTATTGACCAGACGAACTGAACTGGGTAGCAAATTCTAGAGTCCTGGCCCATGCCATGGAGAAATGGCGTCCCCTGTCTACTATAATTCACAGTCAAAGTTTGATCCAATCTCGGTGATTACCCTTTGAGGCACGGCAACATAATTATGTTTGCACATGATATTTCTATTTATATTATAGATGCAAGCTTAGTATTAGTACGGGCAAATGGAGTATAAATAAAGTTAGCAGTTCTCAAGCAACGATCTTGAACATTGGTATTAAGTTGAAAATAGTCTCTAATGATTACTGGTAATTGATTATGAATATAACGGTACATAAATGTACCTATTTGCAATCGCCTTATATGATCTGGCTTTAGTATTTTTAAGCCTAGGAATAGGGCCCACTGCTTTTGTGTGGGCTCCATAAGGGATTTTAGCCACAAATCGTATAGCTCGTTTTTGGAGGACCTTTAACCATGACTGCCACAAGGTCGTAGCCAAGATTTTGTTTCGGGGAGTGTTCGTTTACTCGATCTTGAGCAAACCGACAAAGCAACCGAATCAACTGACTAAGGGGTTCGGAGAAGCGTCGTACCCCCGAAAAAAATCTTGGCGGAAATTTTTTGGGTATTTTTCTCCGAAAACACAAAATTTCACGGGTAGCGTACTGGTGGAGGTCGGAGATAGTGGTGGCGTGTTGTGGGGGGGAGAAGGGATGGGAAATTTGGGGGGAATTTTCCTCCCGAAAACCATAATTTCTCAGGTGGCGTACCGGTGGAGGTCGGACTGTGGTGGGGTGTGGTGGGGCAACGGCTGGGGTACCCGGCGTTGCCCGGGAAATTTAGGATTCGACCCGCTCAGGCCACAACCCCACCAGTCACCACACCACACCCCACCACAGTCCGACCTCCACCGGTACGCCACCTGAGAAATTTTGGTTTTCTGGCCCCTACCCACCACCCCACCCCACCCCTTCGCCCCCACCCCATCCAGCCCATCCCACCGCCCCCACCCCTCCGCCCACGACCCCCACTCCCCACTACTCACCCCACTCCACAACCCCCAAACCCCCACCACCGACCTCCACCGGTGCCCGACCCGTGAAATGCGGACTGGCAAAAGCGCTGGCCTTAAGCACCTCTAAAACGGTGTCAAACGCTGCTTTTATACATGTACGTATGCGACCGAAAGAAAAGTGCTGTCATAAGCCTGTGAGGGCAGGGTCCAACAGGGAAAATGAGGGTTTTTTGCCACCCCCACTTTGGCCCCCTTGGTAGCAGAGATTCGCAAACCCCTCCACTACGCGTCCGATGCCGAGACGGACACAGTAGTGAACAGCGGCGCCCGCAGGCGTACGCACTTACGCAAGTGCGTACAGCTGTGAAATGCTAAGAGTATTTTTTCCCTGAAAAATTGGACGAATGACCGCAAGTGCGTACAGCTGTGAAATGGTAAGAGCATCTTTTTCTTTAAAAAAAAATTGGCTGATGACTAAAAAAAAAAAAAGGTCGTCAACTTTTTTGGCGACGAATAAGACGAAATTTTTCCCATGTCCCACCAACAAGACCAAAATTTTTTTGGTCCCCCTTTCGAAAATTTCTGTATCCGCCTTGGCTGTGCGTACAAGAAAAAAATCCTGCGGGCGCCGCTGGTAGTGAAGGTTTGGAGTGAAAAGCTCAAAAACTGTGGAAATGCATTCCGGTTAAACACACACACACAGACAGAATCTTCTCTTTATTTATATAGATTAAGCGCAACTTACATGTAGTCAACATCAAAAACAAACAAAGACAATTGATCTTGATCGGGTAAAAATTATATCCTTGGAAAAATGATGATGATTTGATGCTATTCCAAGATGTGGAGGAACGACTGTAACCTCATGACTTTCGATCCATGATCGTTATTTTGAATGGGAATTTGATAACCCATGTGATCTATATAGTGACTTTGCAATTTTAGGCAAATTCAGAGAATCAACAGAAATACCAGCGAACTAAGCAACCTCACTGGTATTCGATTCACCAAACCGTATGCTCTCGCCCTATTCAGCTCAGGTAGGCAATGTCTATGCGTATAATGTGCTTCTGAATTTTTGCTTCGAGTCATTTTCGACAGCCATCAAATAGTAGGAATTATTACGGCACTCAGCTTTCTACTATTATTATTATTATTATTATTATTATTATTATTTTTTTTTTTTTTTTTTTTAGCGCCCGAGGCATACATGATCCCTCAGGCTTTAAAAACAATAAATACTAAAAACTGTATTGTTCTGGAGTTAACGATCGTCACCGGTCGATTTTGCAAAGGTAGAACGAAAAGAAACAGCGTTAAAGCGTTGAGTACAAACAGAAAGACGCTGAAAGAGGTGTGCTGTCTCCTGCGGGTCTCCTGACATCATGGTCAACCGCCGCCCTAGTTCTGATAAGAACTCCCGACCCTGTGCATTGATGGGACATTAATGCACATTGATGGGATATTATTATTATTATTATTATTAATTATTATTATGATTATTATTATTAATTATTATTATACACAATTGATCTTGATCGGGTAAAAATTATGTCCTTGGAAAAATGATGATGATTTGATGCTATTCCAAGATGTGGAGGAACGATTGTAACCTCATGACTTTATTATTATTATTATTATTATTATTATTATTATTATTATTATTATTATTATTATTATTTTTTATTTTTTTTAAATTTTTTTTTTTAATTTTTATTATTATTATTATTATTATTATTAGTATTATTGTTGTTGTTGTTGTTATTATTATTATTATTATTATTATTATTATTATTATTATTATTATTATTGTAATTATTATTATTACTATGATTATTTCTTTATTACTATTATTAGTAGAAGTAGGCTATTATTATTCGTCCTTTTCGGTTATTATTAATGTTATTAGCCTATTATTATTACCATTTATTAATTAAAAGGTTAATAATAATATGATTACTTTTGTTACTATTATCACTAGCAGCATTAAGATTCGTCCTTGTTAATTATTATTTATATTATCATTGGCCTATTGTTATTATTATAATTATTGTTGCAGCGAATTAAACATCGTGACCTTTCAAGGATGCTTGCATACCACCCCATTTTGAACAACCTCCAATCAATCGACTCCAGATGTTTCCTTGATTAACCCAGAAACTTTTATTTTGTCTCTGATTCGCTCAGCGTCCTTCGTCGCTTGGCAACGCACCCAGTATGTCGCATAACGCGACGCTTAAGTGCGCAAATATATATTCAATGGCTTCTTCAACGTTTAGCCTGTAGCGCCGCTGTTTTAGTTATCGGCAACTTTATTTAATTGATCAGCCCATTCCATTCCTACATTAAGTAATTTTACAAGTTAAGTTAATTGATTAGGCAATTAATTTGCTAGCTAGGAGCGCTTCAACCCAGACCCAAGTTAAAATGGACAATTTCAAGGGACAGTGAGAAACAAACAGAGTGGCCAACAAGTAGCCTATTGTAGCGGAGCCAGGGCTGGACGAAACACCAGGATAACCAATACCAGCCCCAGTCGTCAGGGTACCGTCTGTTTGTCCGCTGGATAAGGCTTCAGTTGAAGGCTGTAGACTAGCCGACTAGGCTTAAACACGTTTACTCGTAAAACAGCAATGTCACTTCATACTCAACAGTCTGTACACAGTTCTCAGCAACTTCTATAGCGCCACCACATTGGCCTCTCGCTTACTGACGACAGGAGTCAGGTCAATCAGTCCGTAGGAAGATGCTGAACCTCAAGGCTGATGCCTATAGCTCAAGGCCGAGTTTCAGGACTTATACTCTACGAGTCCAGTCAGTCTCTCTTAATGAGGCGTGCAAGCCTCCTTATAATATGTCCTACGAGTGTAGATGTAGGCTGGGTAGACGCCGTAGACGGCAGGTGGTAGACGTAGGCTAGGTGGGCGGTAGACATAGGCTAGGTGGGCGGTAGACATAGGCTAGGTGGGCTGTAGACGTAGGCTAGGTGGGCGGTAGACATAGGCTAGGTGGTCGGTAGACGTAGGCTAGGTAGACGGTAGGATAAGTAGACGGTAGGCGGTAGACATAGACTAGGTGGGCGGTAGATGTAGGCAAGGTGGGCGGTAGATGTAGGCTAAGTAGACGGTAGGCAGTAGACATAGGCTAGGTGGGCGGTAGATGTAGGCAAGGTGGGCGGTAGATGTAGGCTAAGTAGGCGGTAGACGTATGCTAGGTAGACGGAAGGCTAAGTAGACATAGGCTAGGTGGGCGGTAGATGTAGGCAAGGTGGGCGGTAGATGTAGGCTAAGTAGACGGTAGACGTAGGCTAGGTAGACGGTAGGCTAAGTAGACGGTAGGCTAAGTAGACGGCAGACGTAGGCTAGATAGACGGTAGGCTAAGTAGATCGGAGACGATAGGCTAAGTAGACGGTAGGCTAAGTAGACGGTAGACGTAGGCTAGGTAGACGGTAGGCTAGGTAGACGGCAGTGGCGGTGCTAGGGGGATAGGGAGCTAAGCCTCCCCCTCCTCGCAATAAGAGGCTCAACCCCCTCTAAAAATAGGACCATCGGATTTTTTCACATTGAAATATTCACGATTTTCGGCCGACGACTAAAAAAATGAAGAAAAAAAGGAAAAAGGTCGTCAGAAATTTCGGCGGTCAAAATGAAAAATTTTGCATGCGATTTTAGAGATTTTGACCGATGACTAAAAAAAGTCGTCAGATATTTCGGCGGTGAAAATGGAAAATTTTATGACATTTCGGCGGATGACTAAAAAAAAGTCGTCAGAAATTTCCGCGGGGAAACGGGAAATTTACGCCGCGAGGCTTCAGCCCCCCGAAACTGAAATCCTGGCGCCGACACTGGTAGACGGCAGGCTAGGTAGACGGTAGACGTAGGCTAAGTAGTCGGTAGACGTAGGCTAAGGAGTCGGTAGACGTAGGCTTGGTAGACGGTAGTCTAGGTGATCGGTGGGCTAAGTAGACGGTAGACGTAGTCAAAGTAGTCGGTAGACCAGGTAGGCTAGGTAGACGGTAGGCTAAGTAGACTGTAGACGTAGGCTAGGTACACGGTAGGCTAAGTAGACGGTAGGCGTAGGCTAGGTAGAAGGTAGGCTCAGTAGACGGTAGGTTAAGTAGACGGTAGACATAGGTTAGGTAGACGGTAGGCTAGGTAGACGATAGACGTAGGCTAGGTTGACGGTAGACTAGATGGACGGCTGGCTAAGTGGACGGTAGGCTACGTAGACGGTAGACGTAGGCTAGGTAGACGGTCGGCTAAATAGACGGTAGGATAACTAGACGGTAGGCTAAGTAGACGGTAGGCTAAGTAGACGGTAGGCGTGGGCTAGGTAGAAGGTAGGCTCAGTAGACAGTAGGCTAAGTAGACGGTAGACTAGATGGACGGTTGGCTAAGTAGACTATAGGCTAAGTCGACGGTAGACGTAGGCTAGGTAGACGGTAGACTAGGCTAAGAAGATGATAGGCTAAGTAGACGGTAGACGTAGGCTAGGTAGACAGTAGGCTAAGTAGACGGTAGGTTAAGTAGACGGTAGTCGTAGACTAGGTATACGGTAGGCTAGGTAGACGGTAGACGTATGCTAGGTAGACGGTGGACTAAGTATACGGTAGTGTGGCGTTTCAGCCACAGGATACTCTCTGGTAACGTAATGCCTGTCGAACTAAGCTGGAAACAGGCGGAAACCAATATGATACGCTTAAAACAGTAAACTTCAATTATAACTTCCCCTATAAGTAAGTAGGTGTAGGTCCCATAAGGCTAATCTAGGGCGCAGATTGAAGCCTAGGCAGAGGGCTTTCGAATGAACCAAAGATCGTGAAGATCGGATCATAAATGGATTTTTGGCGAATTATTAAAGATTTTCTGTACGGAAGACCAGTACATGGATTCATGCCAAACCATAGCGTGCAGACAGCGATATTCCGGTGGAATAAAGACTGCCACACGGTGCTCTGCTATATAGGTGGAGTAGAGGCGTCTACTCCATGGTCAATGCATACGAATACTCTTTGTTACATTGATCTCTACGCAGCCTTGGCACATGAATACGAGTGTTTCCCAGTGCGATAGTGACTCGTTGGTGATTCCGTTGAAAGATTGATATACATTTCGAATCCGTTCACATACGGAGGTTGGCATTGAAAGTCTGCGTCGTTGATCCTGCAGCGGACGACTGGGCCTCGCCCTGCAACGATCGCGCCAGACGGACGTTATTACGAAAACTGTTACCGTTGAGTCGATCCTCGGTGAAGATCTTCTCAAAGTGATTCCTTGCTCGAGGAGAGCGTCCTGCTCTCGGTAATATCTTGTGGGATTCGTTAGATCAATTACGATCCCTTACTCTCGCGCTTGCAGTGAAGAGAGTGTTACCGCATCGTCTGTTCGTAGATCCGGCAGCGTAGGCTTAGGCACCCTCCTGCCACGATCTCGACAGCTCATTTGACTGTTATCTTGAATCGAATTTTACCCGTAGAGGGGACGGGCCCTCAAATAAAACATACTATACACAAATAATACGATACGTGTTTGATCCAGCTACTGATATCTGTTGAAGCGCTTCTAAGCGGCACCGTGCATACGGGCGATCCGCAGCGCGTGAGTTTACCCGGGGGAAGCGCGACTCCCTGAGATCTCGAAGACTTCGTGAGGATCTGGGTTGTCTCGTAACCTTTTGTGTTCTGAGTGTTCTTCCGTGAATTTGTTATCTGTTACTTTGGCTCGGTCGTTTCTTGAAGCGCTGTGCACTGACGCAGCAGCCTTTCATCGTGAGCATCAGAAATACGGTCCGACGGGCCGCGTACGTTTCAGAGTTACAGTTTCCCTCAAACGCTCGTTTTCGGAGCGTTAAAAGTTACAAAGTGGTACCATAGAAACACCGTGTTATACAGATACGGGCTGCTTCGACAAGTCCGGATACCTTGTACGCATCTTGTCGCGCAGAGTTCACATCGCCGACGCAAAGGACCCGGCGTCGTGTAGGATTCAGGCCCCCCACGGTCACGCTAGGCACACGTTACCGATCGCAAGTTAAACGGGAGAGATCGATACAGTCAGATTCACGTCTCTCTAAATTTCTTTTCTAAGAAATTGCTTTACAGTTGCCTTGAACTCCGTTGGTGATTTGCCCTCGCTCGTTTTCGGAGCGCCGGGAGAGATTGTCTGGGTTCTGACGCTCCGTGAGTCGTCGCTGGCTGCGGCGCTCGCCTCAGCGGTCATCGTTCAGTGAGTGAAAGATACCTGATAGGGATTGCCCACAGGTAAAGATAATAATAAACACACATTTACTTACGTCTTGCATACAGAGTTCATTCATACAGTTACCTGCGCGAGGGACCCGGCGTCGTGCAGACCTCAGCACTCTACCCGCCTCGGTCACGCCAGGGAATTACACGGGCGAAGGGAAGAGACCCGCATTCATCGGAGACGCCTCGATTCCGTTGGTTCGAGGAGGATAATACTAACGAAATACATATACGTCCTACCTGTTGACTGTGTTGGTGACTGCATTGGAAGATTCTACGCTCTCGGCTGTTGCGCCATGCGAACGCGAGTGCGAGTGCATTTCATTAGGACGCCGTCCGCCCCGGACGGCGCCGCTACACCGTGGTGCCGGTGAATCGAGAACGCTCCGGGCGTTGGTGAGTCTTTCGTCCTTTCAGCTTGGTTGTGAACTTCAGTTACTTGTGCGCGCCGGTCAGTCCATCGGTTTGAGTGTGCATCGTTCGTCGCTCTGCTTCAGACGTTGTGCCTCCTGCCTCGGTTGATCGCTAAAACTTGGTCGAGAGTGGAGATTAACGATAATCTGCCCGTAAACAGCCGGGTAGAGGTTTGTCACATAAGGGTGCAGCTCCCTTAATTTCTGTCAAGCATAGCAATTGAGTCCGTGCTCGGCCGGGTAGGGTAGTAGATATATATGTAGCAATTTGGCTCCTTATACCATACCATAGGTTAACTTTCCATGCACAAACCATGCCATAGGATCTCTTTCCATGTACAAACCATGCCATAGGTTCTCTTTCCATGCACACACCTATAGTATGGTTAAAAATCACCATGATACCATACCATAGGTTCTCTTTCCATGCACGCACCTATAGTATGGTTAATATAGCGCACACGCGCCTCGACGAGTTGACGGTAGTATCGATGATGAGTCATGGCGCGATTACACCGGCTGGGAATTTCCCGCAGTATCGATGAGCCAGCATCATAAATTTATTCTCTCTCGTGTATATAAAATGAGCGAAAATATCTTACCTTCGCGGTTAGGATAATCCACGACAATACAGCCATCTTCGTGGCTAAGACCAACCAACAATATAACCCGGATATTCGCCTCATGTTGTCCCGTTGTCTGAACGTTTAAGCATTAGAGACATTGTCCTGCTACAGCCTCCATCGATTATATCAGCCGCTCTATGCATTCGCCTGTCAACAATTAAATCGGCCAAGTCCAAAAGGCGGATGCATAGAGCGGTCGATAAACAAAGCCATACACGTTCCCATCTACAGGCCTAATTGTTATGATGTGCAATTAAAACCCACTCAATGCTAAATACACAGTGAACGGAAAAAAAGAAATCATTAACAGAAATTTTAAAATATTATTGTGAGATAGATTATTTCATTCCTTTGTTTATACGCTATTCCATTTACAACGCCGATAGTAATCTGATTCAGCTCCTTAAAAGTGAAGTTTTTCCAAATTTTATCATAATGTACAAATTATTGTAGCGACAGTAGAGGTTCAGTTTTTAGGAACGCCCCGTATTTAGCGTGACAACAAAATGCATTGTCACACATTTTCGCACATTTATTTTTAGTGTCACACCTGTGACAACTTTTCTCTATTTCGCCTTATCGTCACAGGATTCAGAGTAAAATTACACTGTGCTCTAAGCCGGCTGCATCTGCGGCAACTTTTATTTTTAGACTGGTGACGGCATATAGTTTAAAATAACTCTACTACGTTCGCCAGATGCCGCCGCCTCATGGTCATCATAGTTCAATCTTTCTACATAGCAGGCACTTATCCATAGGCCTATCTTGTATAATTATATACAGCGTAAGTAGTACGTAGAGTCCAGCACAAACAACCTAAGCATAACGTCCCTAACCGCCGGTTTATTCACCACCCAGGTTCGTATCGCTGGGTCTATAGACTTACCACTGTTTCACTATCTACCCAAGAATTAAAAGACTCTGGATAACCCAACCACTTCACGAGTGATTTCTTCCCGCATTTCCTGATAATCTTTTCTATTCTAAATATTTCTTGAGCTGTCTTTTGTAGCTCTTGTCATAAAAACTCCCCTGAATTTCCTCACCATTACAATCGGTAATTTTATAAGTCGGGGGATCGGTGTATTGAATCTGGGATACTGTAAAAACCTCCTCCGTCCATCTAGGTGTATATCCCTTCTCAAAAATATTCTTCTTCTTAGTTATTCTGACTTTATCCCCAACCGAGAATTTAGGAATAACAGGTCGCGAAATCTCTATGCCATATAAATTCATAAATACAGTCTTTTCATTCACTTTCATTCTAGCCTTGGTGGGGTCATCTTAATGGAGGAATGTCTTGTATTATTATAATTAATAACCATTTCATCTAATATATCAATATATTTTCTCGTCGAATTGGCCGTAAAGTACCTAAACATTTTATCTTTCATAGTCCTATTCCATCTCTCAACGACGCAAGATTTTTCCTCATTTTCAGTAGAGTATAATTCAACCAAATTCTTGACGTCTTTATTATAAAACTCTTTTCCTTTGTCAGCCCATAATTTACCTGGCCGCCTCCCACCCTCGAGTATCTTCACGAAGCCGTCAGTCGTAGATTTCCCGCTCTTATCATTTAATGGTACAATCCAACCGTACTTAGAGAAAACATCTATAACGGTTAACAGGTATTTCACCCCATTATTATCTTTGGCGAAGCTCTGCATGTCCACCAAATCAGCCGCCCATATCTCATCGATACCCCTGACATAAACTTTTCTCTTTCTAAAATGTTTAACCACGGGTCTATGCAATTCATTCGCCAACGCATCCGTCCACTTTAGCGTGTTTTCTTCCTCCCCGCAACTTTGCCGTTTTTTGAAGGTAAACCCAAACCTAGGCTCGTTTTAGCCGCCAAGATGGGGTTGACTAAGAACCTCTCTATACGTTCTCGCAAGCTAGGATTAGGAATATTATTTAATTGGTCTATCATCAGCCTATCTGCATTATTTCTAGAAGCTGTATCACTATGTTGATTGTAAGCTAGGTCGTGATGATAAGCCGCCTGCTCAACCCGGTCGATAGGTTTAGACCACTCTTTAGGCGTCCCATCAGGATTCAGTCTCAACTCTAACCTAGTACATGGGCCGGTAAACTGATGGCCTGGTAAATGCATCTCGCCGGGAAACTTAGCCCCAGGAAGCTTAATGTTTCTAGTGACAGCGTTCAATGAACTAACAAGATCTCCCCCTTTCGCGGCTCCTTTCACGAATTGAGTTTTAGTCGTTCCACACACAACGCATACGCCTCTTAGCATAGATCTACCATTCTTCGCTACAGCATCTCGTATATCTCTAGTTTCAGTCTTACTTTTACACTTGACGCAATACATTTCGATTTTAATATAGAACTTTTATATATTTAAAATGGAAGTGAAAGACTTAACTTGGAATGATTTACCGTCGAAAAGATTTAATAGCCCTCTACTACCCCAGAGTCTTAGAGGGGTAGTAGTGGGGAAATCAGGATGCGGAAAGACGACGTTATTGTTAAACTTACTTTTGATACCCGGATGGCTCGACTATAATAACTTACAAGTATTTGGTAAATCTCTGTTTCAACCAGTGTACAAAATTCTTAAGAAGGCATTCGAAGAAAAATTACCGAAAGAAGCGATCGTGGGGCTGTTTGATATTCGAGACGAGATAATGAAACATGATATTTCTCCAGGATGCGTTGTAGAACAGATGGCTAGAAATTTAAGAGACAAGTCGGATATCGAATGCAGATTTTACGAATCCGCGGAAGATGTGCCGGATCCGAGAGACTTGAGCCGTGAAAAGAAGAACTTGATGATTTTTGACGATTTGCAGTTAGAGAAGCAAAACAAATGCGAAACTTATTATATCAGAGGTAGGCATAGTAACGTCGATTGTTTATACCTAGCACAAAATTATTTCAATTTGCCTAGACGGACTATCAGAGAGAACGCAAACTTTATTTGTTTATTTCCCCAAGATAAGAAGAATATTTCTCATATCTACGACGATCATGTAAGTACAGACATGCCTAAGGAGGAATTCGCTAAACTATGCAAGGAGACGTGGAAACAACGGCATCAATTCGTAGTCATCGACTTATCGAGTAAAGCGAGCAGTGGTAAATACCGGAGCGGATTGGATAAATTTTACATTCCTAATTAAAAATAATATACTAGTAAAAATGGAACAACTCCTTATGAAAATAGCGACGAACAGAGCACAGACTGTGAGTAACACGGAACCTAAATCATCGTTTTTCATTTTAGTGGACAACGTAAAGAATAGAACCGCGCGAATTCAAACGAGAAACAATCCACCAATCGAATTAAACAAAACCAAAAAGTACGAAATGGCTCTGGTCGGCTTGTATACCTACTATGTGTTTCCAAATATAGACGCGACAAACAACAACTTCAGGTATTCCCCGAACAAAGGCGTGACGTGGTTTAACATAGATATTCCGGAAGGGTCCTATGAACTCGTGGATATAAACGACTATGTGAAGAAAATCATGAAAGAGAACGGTCATTACGACGAAGCAAACTCAGAATATCGCATTACTTTAGAACCAAACACCAACACGTTGAAAGCGGTGTTAACTATCGCCCGGGATTACGAGGTTGATTTTAGGCCAGCTAACTCGATCAGAACCGTTCTAGCTTTCGATAGTATCGTATACAAAGCTGGGTATAACGAATCGGGAACATCGTGAACATAATGAACATAGATAGCTTTAGAGTAACCAGTGATATAATAGGGGGTTCGTACTCGAATGGAACAACGGTGAATGTGATATATTCGTTTTTTCCTAGCGTTGGGCCGGGTTATAAAATCATTCAAATCCCAACTAATTTAATTTATCTCCCCATTACAACGCATACGATTTCATCGATGGAAACGAAACTTACCGACCAAAATGGAAAACTAATTAACATTAGAGGGGAGGCAATGTCGATCAAATTTCCTATTAGAGAAGTTTAAAAGTTTATATTAGTTATATATAAAATGACTCAGTACACAAACGTATGTGTTAATATTTCAGAAGGCCAAAAAGACAAGATTAAACGAGCGCTTGAAGCAGGAGCCGATGGTGTTAGTATTAGGCTATCTCCTGAGGATATGGAGGGAGACCACGTTTTAGCTCTTACGCAAGCGCAAATTAACAAAATGAAGAAGGCCTGCCAGAACGGAAAGGGTGTGACGATCAAAATGAGTAAAACGCAACTACAGCATAATCAGAAAGTCGAAGGTGGTTTTATAGGGGCTCTATTACCATTTCTAGCTTCAGCCGGCAAAGTTCTTTTTTCTAGCATACTAGGGGAAGGTTGCCAAATATGGACCGGCGCCAAAGATGGACCACTGCGTGATTGGCCACAAAGATTCAAATTGGAGCGTTACGTCATTTTGTCTTAGCTAGCAGGTCACAAAATGACTAACGAGAAGTAGTTAGAAGAACGCCACGCGGTTTAACGATCGAGATAAAAAAACAAAAGGGTAATTGACATTGTTTGTTATGATAATCGTTTTAGGTGAAAATGAATAAAAAACTGAGAAGGGACCTGCTGGAAAACATGAAATTCGTTCTAGAACTAAGCTTTTCATTTCTTTACAGAATACCCTGCAAGCAAATCCAATATCATGACTGCTTAGAAAATAGTACGAGCTGGAAGCGTATGGGTGCAAGTTGCCTAAAATGAACCATGTGTGGTCCATATTAGGCGACTATGCATGAACACAGTACAATCATCATTGATGCCCATTATTACTAATGCAATTAACTGCTATATATTCTACTAAGCTAGCATTTGTAATTAACTATAGACAGCTATGTGGTCGATGTTGAACTGTGAGAAAAATTAGAAAATTCTTTATCTATATTTAAAAAAAAATATTTTTAAAGTTTTTTATATAAAAAAAATTGCAATTTAATATTTTTCTCTTTTTTATTATTTATTGAAATATATTCTACTAAGCTAGCATTTGTAATTTATTATAGACAGCTATGTGGTCGATGCTGAACTGTGAGAAAAATTAGAAAATTCTTTGTGTATATTTTAAGATTTTTAATTTTAAGTTTTTTAAATAAAAAAATAAAAAAATTACAATATAATATTTTTCTTTTTTAATTTTTATTTAAATATATTCTACTAAGCTGGCATTTGTAATTTATTATCGACAGTGATGTGGACAATGTTGAACTATGAGAAAAATTAGAAAATTCTTTGTTTATATCTAAAAAATTTATTTTTTAGTCTTTAAAATATAAAAAAAACAATTAAATTTCTAAAAAAAATTTATTACTTATAGAAATTTTGCATAATATGTACTGTTTAATGTAAGTTCATTTTAGCAGAAATGGTTGATAAATTAAGACAGTTTATCCGCCTTTAACAATACATTTTTCCCATGGTCCATCTTTGGCGCCCATGCTCCTAAGATGGACCACTTAAGCGATTTTTAAAAAAAAATGTTTTTCAAGTTTCATTTATTTAAATGAAACTTTTATTGGATCCAATGGTGTATCTATACCTAATCTATGTAATGACCCCCGTTGCATACTTATTTTCTCATAATTTGTGGCGAATACGGACGATCATCCTTACGTGGTCCGTATTTGGCAACCTTCCCCTACCTAGTTTTGCACAAGGAGCTTTAAGTGGGCTAGGTTCCGCGGCTACTTCTAAAATAGTCGATAAAATAAGCGGATCGGGAGTATTGTATGTTAAGAAAGATGGAATGGCTTGTAAAGTAAAACCGGATGGAAATGGGTTGTATCTGTCACCGTGGTCGAAAGGTAGTTCGATGGGAGCAGGATTATATATGAAAACGGGGAATGGGCTGTATATGACACCCGGTTCCGGCCTTATACTAGGTCCTAATTCGCCCTTTGAAAATATTCCGATTCTCGGCATGTTGCTTTAAAAAAATAATCCTCGTATAAAATAAAATGTCGGGATTCAACAGACCTATCCATAAATTTATAACGAAACCCAAGATTCAGATCGAAGTTAGAACCCAACCGAAAGAGGTGCGTTGGACACTGCACGTTGCGAGGAATAACGCGCATGTACCCCTCAGACAACTGGGTGGACTAAGATGGGAGATTTTTGCACGACAATTGATAACGATTCAACCAAGAGAAACAGCCACGGTAGCGCTAGGACTAGGAGTTCGAATGACAAAAGGATCGTGTCCAGTGGCGGCGCCAGGATTTCAGGTTTGGGGGGGCTGAAGCCCCAAGCCCTTCCTCCCTCCCAAGGACGCAACTAGAACCTTTTCTCCCTAGGGCGGTCATATTGCTAGCGCCGTAGGCGCGAAGCTGTGAATGCCGAATGCATTAACGAAGCACATACCGACTAGGGGGTCTGGGGGAGCGTCGTAAGCTCCCCCAGCGGGGTCTGAGGCGGAGCCCCAGAAACCAACGCTTTTTTGGCTGTTGACATTGACTAGAGCACGTTACAGGCTCTTGTTTGCTAGCTGTTTATGATCGATAGAGTCCTGAAATTTGTTTTGAATCTCCACAGTGCAATAGTGGCATTTTATGGCTCGTCAATTTAGCGCTGGAAGTCGAGGTTTATGACTTCAAAAATGATCCCTTGCATTTTTTTTAAATATCCACACTGGACAGTTACTGCACTGGTAACATTTTAAGCTGTCGTTCGTCTCAACAAATTTGGCATAATTATTTCATTGTTGAAAGAAATGGTTTAAATTAGGAGTTCAATAAAATTAATGTGCATCCACGTTGTATATGCCTAAATGTTTGAATTTTCACACTCCAGGGGTAGCATTTTTGCGGTGCCGTCTTAACAATGGAACACAAAGCAAAACTGAGAAATTGGCATTTCTAAACCTCTGTGGAAAAAATCCATGTTCTTAATTTTCTGCTATGAAATTTCAAGTTCAAGCTTTAAAAAAATGAACCGCGACCATTGTGCAATTTGCCCCTTGTACTGGAGGAGATGATTGTTGGTCGTAATCTTCCAGTCTTGGTGGCGAGCGGTGCTAAGATGAGCGGCTGAGTCTTCGGGGGTCTTATAGCTCCTCTATAGGCACGTGGGTCATCGTTCAATCGCACAGACAAATAACCCGAAACAGTTTTGAATCTTTTCTTGCTGGTTAATTGATCATCGGTTTATAATATTTACATTGTATTTATAACGATTCACTTGTCATAATCTATTCTTCATTTCTTCATCTCGTCATTCGCGTCCGGCCTTTATCCTTTCAAGTCCCCGTTTTAGAGATGCTATCATAGCTCTCCGGGTACTTCTCGCCTCCGTCTGCTCGATCCCTTTGCCAATCTAGCCGCGAATGATCCCCCTCTATTGTCGCGTCCCTTCTTAACCCATTCCTTTCGCTGTCAATCCTCCTCCTCTGGACCCTGGGGCACACTGCTGCATCTCCCATTGCCCGCCCATCGCATCTCTCTCTGTCTCTCTCTGTCTCTCTCTCTCTCTCCGTTTCTGTCTGTTCGTCGGTAATGACTATTAAGTGTTCACGATCAAAATTAGAGTCATAAAACAGTACATAGTTATACAATAATAAACATCATCGCCGATTTATCTCCCTCACTACATCATCACACTTCCTTTAGCTGATGGCACGAGGATCGTGTCATCAGCGCGGCGTAAAGCTGGCTCTTTAGGGAGAGTTCGCCTCGGTTCGACTAGGATTTACAAGAGCACAGGCAATCGTCGCACAGCGATTATCTTAATGTCTTTTCACCGTTGTTCCGCGATGTCGCCAGGCTGGCTATAACACGAGTCCCTAAGTGATTTAATCTATAACATAAAGCACAAACAAACACACGACGAGTAATATCAATGAGACTAAACATAATAGCAAATGGTTAGCGCTTAATATGACTCATACATGAATTTTAAACTATACAAACTTAAGATCTTGACCTGTATGCGCTACACAGGCATGTATAATTTTAACAGCTTCAATTGGTTATGAATGACCGAGATAACCCGTTTGCCATAGAGTTGTGCTTTCCCGGTACATAATTAATGTAAAGGTCATATTTTTGGATCGAAAGCGCCCATCTTGTGAGGCGAGGGTTATGATTTGCCATGGTCTGGAGCCATTTTGAGCAATTGTGGTCTGTGAAAACCTGCACTTTGGCGCCAAAAGTGAATTGTTGGAAGTGCTTAAGGGACCAGACGACGCACAGCAACTCTCGTTCCACCGTACTCATTTTAGTCTCCCTTTCGATCAGTTTTCGGCTTGCATACCCTATGGGACGTTCTAAGCCATTTGAATCTATCTGGGCAAGAACTGACCCAATCCCAGAACCGCTTGCGTCGCAGCGCAAAACAAAGGGCTTTTTAATGTCTGGTGGTATCAGCATTCTGTCTGACGTCAGGTCTGTTTTTAATGTTCGGAATGCGTTGTCTTCAATGTGGGTCCATTTGATCTTATCGGGTTGGTCTTTTCTCAAAAGCTCTGTCAGAGGCGCCGCCTTGGTGCCAAAATCTTTTATGAACCTGTTATAAAAATTTCCCATTCCTAGAAAGGCCCTGACTTGACGCTTAGTCTTTGGTACCGGATAGTTGGAGATTGCGGTGACTTTTTCCGGGTCAGGTTTCACGAAGCCGTCCTCGATCACGTGTCCTAGGATCTTTATTGTCTTTCGTGCAAACTGGCACTTTTTAAATTTTACTGTGAGATTGGCATTTCTGAGCCTTGTCAAGACGTCTCGGATGTGTTCTAAGTGTTGCTCCCATGTGGCTGAAAATACGATGAAGTCGTCAACGTGAGCAGCTGCATAGTTTTCAGCGCCCTTTAGATCTTATCTGCCAATCTCTGAAAGCATTTACTTGAATTTTACGCTCCATTTGGCATGACTGTATACTGATACAACCCGAAAGGCGTTTTAAACGCTGTGTATGGTCGACTCTTTTGATCGAGCTCCACCTGGAAAAACGCTTGCTGTAGATCCAGACCCGTTATGAACTTGGCTCCAGCAGCCCTATCCAAAATCCCTCTCATGTCACTTGCTGGGTATTCATCCGAGACACTAATGGCATTGACCCCCGTCAGGTCTGCACATATGCGAATTGAATTATCTTTTTTTTACGCAGACGATGGGGGAGGCGTATGGTGACTCTGTAGGCTCGATAATTTGATCATTAATCATCTGCTGAAGTTGCTCGTTTAACCTGTTCGCGCAAACTCTCTGGGATTTTGTAGTATCGCGGTGCGATTGGTTTATCGGTATTTAGCTTGATGGAATGCTTGATCAACGTCGTCCTTCCTAGCCTTCCAGTGAAGCGATCGCTAAATTCGTGCACTAGCTTTCTCAGCTGTTGTCTCTGTTCTGCAGATAAGCTTTCGTCGCAAACGTTTAACTCTTCGGAGTCCTCTTGATCTTCGTCATCAATGTAGCCAAGCCGCTCGAAGTCGTTTTCACATGGTTCGGCTGTCAGAATGACATTCACTCTGGGAATGTTGGGATCTGACTCCCTTGCATGCCACACCCTGAGAAGATTAATATGGTAGGTCTTAGGACCCTTCTCCGTCATTATCTCGTAATTGACCGCAGATAATTTTCTCGTTATGACGAAAGGCCCATCCCATCTAGCCAGTAGCTTGTCTTCTGTAGAGTGCCGGAGTAGCAAGACCTCTTGTCCAATGTCCAACGTTCTATTTGATGACTTCTTATCGTAATAAGCCTTCTCTTTTTGACGTGCCTTCTTTGCGTTCTCCGTAGCTAACTCTAGGCATTTCCTAAGGTGGTTCTGTGTCATCGTCAGGTAATCGACAACGCTTCTCTTGTTGGAGGCTGTGTGTAGTTTACCTGTCCACGAATCTTGTACGACCTGCAGTGGGCCTCTGACGTCATGTGAATATAGCAGTTCGAAAGGCGAGAAACCAGTGACAGTTGATGGTATTTGCCTGCAGCTGAAAGCCAGAAATGGAAGAGCCTGCTCCCATGAACGCGGGTCATCATCTATGACCTTTCTCATCATTTCTCTCAAAACTCTAATCATACGCTCGGCGCTTCCCGCCGTCTCATGATGGTCGACTGTCGAAAAAACTGGTGAGATTCCAAGCAAGTCTTCTAGACCTCGTACAAGCTGGTTCTTGAAGTGCGTCCCATTATCTGATTTTACAAATCTTGGAATTCCAGTGCGAGCAAAATTCTCGACTAGTGCCTTGGCGATGCCTTTGGCAGTCACGTTAGAAAGAGGGATAAATTCCATTCAGTGCGTTGCTTGATCGACGATAATTAGGACAAATCTTTTCCCTGAAGATGACTTTATGGACATTGGCCCCATTACATCGATCACGATTGTGTCAAACGGAGCTTCTATTATGGGAACCTCGATTAAAGGCGCTCTATCAGCCTTCTTTATACCAGCCGTGTATTGGCACTCTGGACATGATCTCACATAAGCCTGAATGTCGCTTGTCATAGTAAATTAAATGCAGTCTTTTCGTGCAGCCGTAACACACGCCAGCATATCTGATGCCAAAACCATGATGTGCTCTGCAAACTTGACCCTTTTGATTACCAAGCGAATTTCGTTCGTGAAAATCGCGCTTTTTTCTGTCAGACCAAACGACCACTTCCTGCCTCTCTTCCGACATCTGATCTCCGTTACATAAACACGTTTACAGATAGCCTTCAATATGCTCAGGCTCCACTTTTCACTGGTTATTTTGCTATGATTACGCGATGCCCCAGTCTCTGTTCACTCAATGTCCGAGTTCCCATTTTATCTTCCGCAGAAACTTTGCCCATGACGTTCAGTAATGGATTCACAAATTGAGACCTTAATCTATAAAAATCACCAAATACCAACAACTTGCTTCATAAACAGCTTCTTTACAGCTCTTAGTGAGATAGTATGACATCATCATATTTTTTGTGTGTTGTAATTTGCAAAAAACCCTAATGAAATCACATGTATTGGAGCATGATTCTCCGGATAATTGAAAAAATGGAACTTCAAGTTTAAACAGCTGTAACTTTTGCAAACATCAAAATTTTCAAACGAAACTTTCAGGGATTGTTGGACATTCATTCCTCTGCAAATTGGAAAATTTTCACATAAAAATGTCTGTCGGTTGCGAAGTTATCGCATTTTATCTGGTGGTACATTTTTTTTTAGCCACCCTGTATAGTCACGAGCGCTGTGTCTAGTCAGAAAGGTTGGTCTAGTCAGAAGGGTTGTCCAAAAGAGTAGGCGGAAGGAGGTCGTAGTCCGGTTACCAAAAGAATCCGAGGCGGCAGTGTAGTTGTTAAGGTTTATGGCATAACTATATATGGTATCGGGGACGGACGTGTCGGTTAGGCGTTAGGCGTCGTGAGGGTCGGTTAGTGCTCAGGTTATATGCGTCGTGACTGTCGGTTAGGATTAGGCTTAGGGTTAAGCTGTCGTCATTCGGTCTCCGTTTAGCCGCGTTTAGGTCGAGAATTAGAAGATCGAAGATCAGGTGAGTAGGGGTAAGAGTATATAAAGGTCTACCTACAGAGGTGAGACTTTAGTTTCGAATGGAGAAGTAATGGATAAAGGAGCCTGAGGATAATGATGGGAACCAGCAATAATGAAGGAGGGTACGGTATAGGATATAGCGTGACTTGTTAGCGTCCTTATCTCATCTTCTTCGGTGCCTTGAATAATGGCAAAGAAAATTTCATATGAGGAGTTCGTTGTCTACGGGACGCATTGAGTTCCCCGACAGTAGCGGCGCCAGGATTTCAGGTTTGGGGGGCTGAAGCCCCAAGCCCTTCCTCCCTCCCAAGGACGCAACTAGAACCTTTTCTCCCTAGGGCGGTCATATTGCTAGCGCCGTAGGCGCGAAGCTGTGAATGCCGAATGCATTAACGAAGCACATACCGACTAGGGGGTCTGGGGGAGCGTCGTAAGCTCCCCCAGCGGGGTCTGGGGCGGAGCCCCAGAAACCAACGCTTTTTTGGCTGTTGACATTGACTAGAGCACGTTACAGGCTCTTGTTTGCTAGCAGCTGTTTATGATCGATAGAGTCCTGAAATTTGTTTTGAATCTCCACATTGCAATAGTGGCATTTTATGGCTCGTCAATTTAGCGTTGGAAGTCGAGGTTTATGACTTCAAAAATGATCCCTTTCATTTTTTTTGAAATATCCACACTGGACAGTTACTGCACTGGTAACATTTTAAGCTGTCGTTCGTCTCAACAAATTTGGCATAATTATTTCATTGTTGAAAGAAATGGTTTAAATTAGGAGTTCAATAAAATTAATGTGCATCCACGTTGTATATGCCTAAATGTTTGAATTTTCACACTCCAGGGGTAGCATTTTTGCGGTAAATGTAAATGTAATCGCATATTTATATAGCGGCTGTGTTATGGCTTCGACCCTGAGGGTGAGATCCTTCACCACTGCTACTCCACGTTTATATTGCGACCGAGCCACCCGCAGTAAAGATCCGAGAAATTAATCTCTGATAAACCGACCGACCGGGAATCGAACCCGGTCCGCCGGCGTGGCGAGCGGGCTACCAACCCACTCGGCCACCGATGCCGTCTTAACAAATTGCTCATTATGAAAAAAGGAGCAAATTCTCTAGAAATTTACAATGATATTTCTGAGATATTTCTGAAACATTGGGGGTAGATATGAGCATCTCCGTCCCCAATCACAAATTACGGTTTCTCTGGGACCGTGCCATGGCCCCTAACTCACTGTCCATGAGCATGAGCATGGGTAGAGTCTGGTTGCCGATCTTGGTGGGCTAAAAAAAATTCTCGACCCAAAACAGTTGATGACCTTTTTTGGGTCATAGAGATGAAAATCTCATAAAAACATTCCAATTTTTTCCGGACAGTGACAGTTCTTTTAAAAAGTCCATTGTTTTAAAATGTCCATAATTGAAATTGTAATAAAAAAGGTGTGCAAATGCGATTGTGTGCCAAAACCAAAAAGTCCATTGTTTTTGAAATGTTCATAAATTGTAACTGTAATAAAAAGGTGTGCAATTGCAGATGTGTGCCAAAACAAAAAGGCCATTGTTTTGAAATGTCCATAATTGCAATTATAATTTTAAAAAGGTGTGCACTTGGAAATGCGTGTCAAAACTAAAAAGTCCATTGTTTTGAAATGTCCATAATTGAAATTGTAATAAAAAAGGTGTGCAATTGCAAATGCTTGACAAAACTAAAAAGTCCATTATTTTTGAAATGTTCATAATTGAAATTGTAATAAAAAGGTGTTCAATTGCAAATGTGTGCCAAAACAAAAATCCATTGTTTTGAAATGTTCATAATGGCAATTATAATAAAAAAGGTGTGCAAATGCAAATGTGTGCCAAAGCTACAAAGTCCATTGTTTTGAAATGTCCATAATTGAAATTATGATAAAAAGGTGTTCAATTGCGAATATGTGCCAACACTAAAAAGTCCATTGTTTTGAAATATTCATAATTGCAATTATAATTTTTTAAATATGTGCAATTGCAAATGTGTCCAGCTTCTATTTCTCAAGCATTTTTTCGCCAGCCCGGCTTACTTTTCTCAAGTTTTTTCTTCACTAGAGGCTAGAGCTGTATTTTAGCCACAAGAAAGCCATCCACCATCTATTTGAGCAATAAAATACCCTCATCTAGCTTCAATTTATCCATACGGTTTTGTCCGTACCATTTTGTCCGAAGCATTTTGTCCGTACAATTTTCTCTGCTCCCATTTTGTCCTAAAACCGTTTAGGACTATCGACGTAACCCTTAAGTATGAGGCGGGCCGCACAGCGACGTACATATCTGCGGCGCATTCTATTAGCATGAGCATCTAGTTTACGCTATAGTGGATTTCGATGCCATTGATCATTGTCTAGCTTTCTTTTTACGAAATAAACCGTTATGGATATTTTCTGCTTTTTGCTTGGGGGGGGAGCTGAGCCGCATTTAGAGGCTATAACCGCCTAGCCCTCTGTCGCCGCCACTGGCGCAAGCATCTACGCTGTGATTATATAGTTGATTGCATAAGGGAGAATTTCCTAAACATTCTTTTGTGACGATGATTAAATTTTGTGAAATATGCGAAAAATCCAGAGAAAATACAGCTCTGCACCACTCTTTGAAGGACTTGGCAATTTCGATGTTTCTATACGTCAAATACTTATAAAACGGTTTCAATTTGAAACGAGGTGTTTAAGAGCCGTGTTGTTTCTTCGACAATTTCGACAACCTTGTCCGGTTGTATGGTCAAAAGGTAAGGGCGGAAACTTGTCACCCGTTTTCATAGACTGAGGCCAAGAAATGAAGTCGCTTACTTCATTCTCAAAGTAGATTTTGATGCCTTTGATCATTGTCTAGTTTTCTTATTGCGAAATAAGCCGTTATAGACATTTTCCGCATTTTGCTTTGGGGGGGGGCTGAACCGCATTTAGGGGGGGCTTAGCCCCCTCCAGCCCCCCTGGCGCCGCCACTGATCGTGTCTAGTTTCGCTTAGACAGGAAATCGAGGCGAAGGGATGCATTCTTCGAGAAGGAACCGTTACCGGAGAAGTAGAAGATATCGAAATTACAATTCAAAACGACACCGATTCGGTAGTTAGTATAATCGAAGGCGATTCGCTATGTTTCGTTAATTACCTCAAATAATTAAAAAGATTATATCCCGTAATTTAAAAGAGAATGAATAACGAAAAAACGAAAATCAACGAAATCGAGGCAAACGCCCAGGTTTTGAGGCTTTCAAAAATTACTGAAATTCGAGAAGAGATCGAACGAGAACGCGAAAAAAGAGAGACTCTGGGTAAAAAGTATCACAAAGGCGTTAGAATAATTGGCGTGATGAACAATATTTTAGCTGTGGCATCGATGGGACTCGCCGCTGTGGGAATCGGCGTTCTATCTACAATTATCGCGGCCCCCATCGTTATAGGGACTGGAGGAGGAGTAGCGGTAGTTGGTGTGCTGTGTGTGATAGGTAATCAAGTAAATAAAAAACTCGCTTTAAGGCAGGAGAAACATGAAAAGATCAAAACGCTGGCGGAAGCGAAACTCAATACGATTAGCGATCTCGTTTCGAAAGCTCTCGAAGACGATAACATTTCGGACGAGGAATATTCTGTAATTTTGAACGAACGCACGAAATTTAATGATATGAAAGAAGAAGTTAGAAGTAAAATCAAAGCCGATATAGACGAAGCTGGTAATCGAGAAGCTATGATGGAGTCGTTGCAGAACGTGTTTAGAAAAGCGCCGAAAAAGGATTAAACGTAAAACATAGAACATAGAACGTAAAACATAAAACGTAGATTCAATGTTTTAACGAGTGTTCAAAAACGCGTTAAAACATTATACCCTACATACAAAATGTCGTTTCTAAAAATAACCGATCCATCAAAACGTGATTTTATAGTCGCAGAGTTTGAGAAGACGAGGAAAAACATTCAACGAGATAATTTATCCGAGAAACTAGGCGATATGGGATTGCAGCAAGAATTGGTAAAGTTGTACAAGCCGATCGTGGACTCGCAAACAACGATATCTAAAGAACAAAACGCTTTGTTATCAACTCTTAATGAAAACTCGGCGGCTACGACTAATGCCCTAAAAGCGTTCCCGGGATTAAAAGCCATACAGCTTCCACTGTATCCAATAGAAGATGTTAGAATGTTGGAATTAGGTGATCTGGCAACAAAATACTTATCTCAATACGCTTCTATTAAAACGTTTACCGATACGACGTTTGGTCTAAATTCTAAAGACGGGAAATTTTATATCGGAGACACGCGCGTTTCGTTTCAGAACGATGATATAACGGTTGGAGAGAAGACTTACGCCGGTACCCCCAGGACTTTGGGAGCTACTGACGATGGTTAAACCGAACGATTCGATTTACGATGGCGACGACCTGTCCGAATACGCCGAGATTCTGGATACGACGAATGCTATGAGACGACATAACAATCCGAGTAAACCAAAATCGTCTAGAAGCGAAAAGTACCGAAAAATCATTAAACCGATATGGGAAATGAAGTCTGGAAAACACGCGCCGAAGATGGGTAAAGGAGGCGTTGTAATTCCACAAGATCCGAATGCTTTAGTAGAAATGTTAAGTCTGCGTTTTGCTAGCTACCGTGCCGGCAATACAGGAGTAAGAAACGAGATCGTCGGTATATGCGATGAGTTACTAAGGCAAGGAGTGTTGAGTAAAGATGCTTATAAAAATTTAATGTCGCCTTTATAAAATGCAGATCGTCGTACCTGAAGATCCAAATGTATTAGCGAAACAGCTAGAGCTTAGATTTCATAGCTTCAAAGCAGGCAACACCGGAGTAAGAAACGAGATCGTGGCGATATGCGATGAGTTACTGAGGCAAGGAGTGTTGAGTAAAGATGCTTATAAAAACTTAATGTTGCAATTATAAAAATGCTTGTCGTCGCAAATAAAAGATTTAGTAGAAAATACGTTATAGGAGGAGCGGTAATAATCGATACTATTACAGGTGCTTTCAAGAAGCTCTTCACTTCGGATATCGGTAAACGAGTCGCATCGTCCGCCCTTAGCGCGGGTAAAGACGCCGCGAGAGAGTTGGGCAAAAAGGCGTTAGACGTTGGAAAGAATACCGCCGTAGAGGTTGGTAAGCGATTGATGGATAAAGCCGCGGCTAAAATCTTAGCACCACCGGTTCAGACGCAGAGTGTGGTTGAAAAACTGCCAGCGCTTATACAGTCGAATGCGGCTATTTTGGAGCGGTTAATCGATAACGGCGCTGCTAAAATTGATATTAATAAGATACTAGCTGGTTATGGACTTAAAAAGCCTTCTTCGAATGCCGTGTCCATTCGAGATCTAGTACGCAACACAAACGGAGCGGGATTGAAAATCGTGTAAGTTAAATAAATAATCTTCGGTAATTAAAATGCAGTCTAATATTCTAAACATTACGACGCCCTCACAGATCGACGAATCAATCGAAAAATACGAATGGCACGAATACGAACCGGCATCGAGAACGAATTTTAACACGGCCGGTGAGATTCGCATAAATATCGAAACTCAAGATCTATTTTGCCATCCCGCCGAATCTTACCTGCTATTCGAAGGTAAGTTGGTTAAAGGAGATGGAACGGAGTTCATTAATGCAGATGCAGCAGCCATCGCCAACAACGGACTTATGCATCTTTTCAGTCAAATCGCGTATGAGCTTTCGAACCAAAATATCGAAACGGTATTTAACCCGGGGCAAGCAACGACGATGCTGGGTTTGCTGAAATATCCCGACGACTTTACCAAAGCGCAAGGTCTTAACCAATTATGGTGTAAAGATACTGCAGCAACCGCAGTTATGGCGGATAATGCGGGCTTCAGGACTCGCCAAACGTATCTTATTCGAAACCCAATTGCTAGTGGAACATTTAGTTTCATCGTGCCTCTTAAACACATTTTCGGATTCTGCGAGGATTACAATAAAGTAGTATACGGTTTTAAGCACACGCTAACGATGGTTCGCAAATCGGACGACGACGCTATTTTTAGACTCAACACAGTGTTTGCCGGTAAAGTCGACGTCGTTAAAATCTCGTGGTTTATGCCTCACGTTATTCCAGCGGATATGGAGAGAATGACTTTGTACAAAACTATCGAATCGAAAGTAACGGTACCAGTCGCATATCGGGCGCGTCAATGCGATACCTTAACAGTTAATCAGTCGACTACTTTCAGCTGGCACCTTAGCGTCAAGACGGCTCCTGAAAAACCAAGGTGGATTGTCGTAGGATTCCAAACTGATAAAAGCGGTAATCAAGAACACAACCCATCGATTTTCAATCATTGTAACCTCAAAAACATATACATCATGATGAATCAAGAGAGATATCCAGCCGTCGATTACAACCTATCATTTCCGAATCAACAATTTTCGAGAGCTTACAGAGACGCGGCTACTTTTAGTGAAAAATTCTACGGAATGGATCAATTGGTTACGCAAAGCAACATCACTCCAGCAGATTATAAAGATCTATACCCGCTTTTCGTTTTCGATGTTAGTAAGCAATCGGAACGGCTAAAGTCATCAGTTGTTGACATCCAAATCAAAGCTTTTTTCACCGTCGCAGTCCCCGCCGAAACGCAAGCTTATGCGGTTATAATTTCGGATAAGTTGCTAAACTTCCAATCCGACGGACAGAAAATGAGCGTAGTATATTAAAGAAAATCTTTTCTATTATAAAAAGAACATGAAACGCCTGCAACTTAAATCGTTAATGAAGGAACACGGAATAAAGTCTACTTATATGAAAAAACCCGAAATGTTAAGAATACTCGTCGAGAAGGGTATTTTACCGGAATCAGAATTGCCCGAACCGGTGAAGGAGAAAAGACCGGTATTACCTGAGCACGAGTATTTAAAAACTATTAGAAATAATCCTATAAGCGTTGAAATCTTAGACAAAGACACTAACGAAGCCGTCATCTTCCCATCGTTGTATAAGGCGAGCATGACTTTAAAAACCAGTATGAACACGTTGAAAGCTTATAATGGTAAAGTCTGGGGAGGTCGATACGAGATTAAAGTTTACGAGAGAGAGTAGTATCAATTCAAAACTTTACTCGGTTTTGAATTTTAGAGAAATCAGGGTCGTAAGTATGCCGCAGAAAAATCTCGAACCATAATATTTACCGTATTAGGCGAAGTAATAAATATCTCGAGATAATCGGTATTAGTTAATCGAACTAGGCTAGTGCTCATTGCATTTTTATACGATCCAGCCATACCTCCACCGCCGGCAATATGCATGTACACTCCCCCACTTTTGTACAAGCCAATATTATCGTAATTTCTAGCACTATTGTCGCGTAATTCCAAACACACCGTAACCATATAACATCCGGCTTTCTTAGGAAGGAAACGGTTCGAATTGACGAGACAATCATCCGAATCGAATCTTATTCCTTCAAATGATACTTGCATCAATCTGTTAGCGGGGATAGCCTGAGCAAAGAGGGCGTAAACACTAAACACCGGACCAAATGCAGCCGTACCTGCAGCGGGTCCAGACACTATCGAATCAATTTGTTCGTCGACATATTTCTTATTCGTCAAATGATTATCGTTAGACGGAAAGTTATCGTGATTCGTTATCAAATCTACAGCTTGTCCCCAACTTAGAGCTTCATCCATTCCTGCATCCGGATTATTCGTAACAGGTAGACCCTTAATGCATTTGCCATTCATATTTAGATCTCCAGTAGCCGGATTTGCCCCATCTAACCTTAGAAAAATACTGTTTACTTGACTAAGAGTAACACCTCCCGCAATTATTCTTTGGGTAGATCCGGAATCTGTGTGTCCAAATTTATCAACAGGCATTGTTTTTAATAAGATTATTTATTATTTATCCGAGTCAGTAATATTCTTCTCGATTGCTAAGGTCGTAAGAATGCCATCGAAAAATCTCTAGCTTTTATGTTTAGAGCGATGGATGAATAAACGAATATCTCGAGGTAATCGGAAACGGTTAGGGAAACTATGCTACTGCCCGTTGCGTTATTGTTAGAACCCCCAGTACCCCCTCCACCCGCAATTTGCATGTACGACACTCCATTTTTATATAGAAAAATGTTACCATAAGCGGTATTAGCATTACTGCAAAATTCTATGTACGCTGAAACGAGATAGTACCCAGCTTTACCGGGGGTGAAACGAGAGAAACCCGTCCTTATGCTACCATCGGTTTGACATCTTTCGAGATTGAAAGCGACTTTTGCGGAAATTCCAGCGCTTATGGCTTGAATACCGTCACTGTAAACTCTAATCATGGGACCGACTGCTGCAGTCATATCAACATATTTTTTGTCGCTGCATCGCTGGCGCTGTTGGGATCGTGTAGACCTGTAATGTAGGTGTCATGCATATAGATAGACGTATACACATTTATTTTAGACGGAGGATTAACATCCCTTGCCTTAACCATCTCTAAGACGGTGTCATTATTTATTCTAAAACGAAATCCATCCGTCGATTGCGTTGTAATTGGGTGGTTTAACCGACCTTCTATTTTATTCGCGATATTTCCTAAAAATATATTAAAATCTTTATTCCCATCTAAATCATTGCATCCCATCGAACGCGTAAGATCCCTACCGATGCTTAAGAATAGGTCGGAAGTAGGCCTAGACACAATCGAAGCAATTCGTTCGTCGACGTATTTCTTATTCGTCAAATGATTATCGTTAGACGGCGAATCATCGTGATTAGTTATCAAATATATGACTTGTCCCCAACTTAGAGCCTCATCCATTCCCGCTTCCGAAGTATTCGTTGTAGGAAGACCTTTTATCGCGTGGCCATTCATATTTAGGTTTCCAGTCGCCGGGATTGATCCATCTAACCTTAGAAAACTACTGTTTATTTGACTAAGAGTAACGCCTCCAGCAATTATTCTTTGGGTAGATCCGGAATCTCTATGTCCAAATTTATCGACAGGCATTTTAAATATAATAATTTTTTTAATGCAAGTCGTCTATCACTTCTTGGAAATTCATTCCATCATTCATCGTCTTCTTTAAGACGTACAAACATAAATGCCCGCAAAAGACTTCGTTGTCGGGTTGTATTCGCTCGCTGTTATATAATACTGGACTGCGTAAATACTTTACGAGCTCTACGGGTGGGGGTAGACCGTAACTATCGAAATATATTTTATGGTTGCCGTTCTTTAAAAAAGCGACCCAATGACTGCCTCGGCCGTTCAAGTCATCTAGGTTAAGGATCCCACACTCATTCCGTCTAGGTTTCTTCGGTAGTTCGTCTCGAACAAACACGCATATGAAGTTCGGGATATTTAATTTCTTCGCGGCGTCGATCAGCTGTATGTTCGATAGAGGTATATTTGGTAGTACGACGCCTTCAACATTTATGTTTTTGTATATCTCAAAACTCATTTTACATTTCATCTAAATGTTTTAGAAAATAATATGCTTTTACTTCCTGCATAACATATAGCCACTGATCTATTTTATTAGATTTTTGCATATTTTTAAGTGGGGACAAAGGACGAATATTCCTCCAATTCATAGCTTTAAAAAGTTCTTCTTCATCTAGCAAATTGAATGATGGTATTGGTAAAACATGATCGAGATGCCAAACTGAACCGTAATTTTCCATAAGCATTCCATCTTCTAATTGAAATTCAATCCACTTGGTAAATATTTCAAAGTCAATACCGATTAGTTGCCGCGTCGTTTGTGATTTCAACTTGCTTTTTAATACTTTTCCAAACCTGCTCCTCATATTTTTAAGTAGTTTAAAACCTGGATCATATTGCTTTCGGGCTTCAGAATACGCGTGATTATATTTATATTTACATTCCCTACATAGGCTATTTTTCCCATCTTTTTTATATCTATTTTTTGCATATTCCGAGATGATCTTTTCGTTCTTGCATAGGCCGCAAACTTTTTTATCTTTTCTTTCTTTCGTCTCTTGTCTCGAGTATTTTTGCGAAACTTCCTTCTGTTTGATATTTTTACACGTTTTACAACTAGCATAATACCCGCTCTTATTGGATTTATCTTTATGAAATTGGGTTAAGCTTTTTTCCATTTTACATTTGGAACACACTTTAGAGTCTGCCATTTTATCATTATATTTATTCTTTATATCAAAGTAGTTTTCAATAAATAGTGGCCATATGCTAACGTGCTTATACCATCTTGCATTATCACTCTTTTATCGTCGTCAGCTGAAAGAGCAACCTTGTTCACCTCTTCGGTGTAAATATCGTGATGATGCGATCTGATAACATTCATGAGTCTCACCTGTTCTCTTTTCGTAAACACGCACTCTTTATAATCTTCGTGGGTAATGGTTTTCTTAACGACGCTCTTCTTTACACCGTTGCATTTCTTATGGTCTACACCAGCCATCTTGTAACTGTACAACTTGGATCGCAAACCTACAAACTCTTCTATTTGTTTACCCGCGGCCTCGTCCTTGAACATGCCGATCACTTTGTTATTTACCCCCGTTTCTATACATGACGGATGATCTTTCGAGTACTCGCTCGTGTCGAACATGCTTCGAACATCAGGAGCTATATCGGCGTAAAAATCTTCGGTTCTTATTTCATACGCCAAAGAATCAGTATCGGTAAATAATAGCTTTGCCCTATCCCCGTACTTTTTCTTGATGTAGGCCTAATTATAATGAAATTGATACATTAAAGTTTTACTTAAATCTAAGATGCACATACCTAGATATATCGGCTTGTTATAACATAGCTTCGTTCGTTTCATATGAACGGCAATTAGGTTTTCGTCAAAAATAGTCCGAGTGTCGTAATTCGTTTTCGCTGTTAGTTTTATGGCTTGCTTCTCGCTTGAAACTAGTTTTATATCTACACGAGCCTCTATATTTTCGCACGTCTTACCAAACACACTATTGTTCATCAGCTTGAAAAAGTCCTTCTCAAAATCGTTTGTAGCTTTGGTCCTCAGATCGGTATTTAGATCGATATATTTTTTCAACCACGCACTTTCTTCAAATTTAATTCCGCGATAAATTTTGGTAATCTTCAAACCTAGGCTTTCATACTGCTTTAAATTTTCGTAATGGGCTATGTACTTTACTTTATCATTCAGGTTTGGGATGAGTTTCGGATCAGTTGAAGATTCAGGCGTAATATTCTCTGGGGCAAGAAGGTAGTCGTTGTGAAGGTCGTGTAAATCTTTCGAATATTCCAAGTCGACCTCCAATATACATGGTATGGATCTCCAGGCGTTTAGCTCGTCATTACCCATCCACTCGAACCCGTGAGTAGGTAGTTTCTTGCACATTGCCCATCCGTACAAGTTGTTGGTGTCTAAATAGGTTATAAACGAAGAAGGCGTGCTGGCGTCAAACGATGGCATGTACTTATTGTTTGCCTGTCCATAACGATGTGAAATTGTGCTAACACCACCTCTTATCCCATGCTTGACCATTAGTATCATATCGTAATCGCTCAATAATTCCAACTTTACTCCAGTCAACTTTAATGAGGCATCCCACGCAAGACCCGGTGAAGTATAATACCAAGCGGGATCTAGGTTGTAGTTCTTCATACAAACGTCTCTGAAATTCTCAAAGACATCGGCGAGCAGGAGAACATCACTCACGTTATATAAATTATGGTATTCTCTGAATGTTTTAAATCCGAATTCTTTCCATACCACCTGTGCATGGTTGTAGTCTTCGTCGCTAATGTCCGAGTCGTAAAGTCTCGAATAGAATGCCGACTTTGGCGGTAGTTCCGTTTCATTCAATCGATCGATGGAACTAACGTGGTCGTAAGGCTACACCCCTTTTCTGAGCAAGAGATCGAGCTTATTACCAGAGTAGTATTTGCTTATATCTTTACACTGGTCTTTGCTTAGGTTCTTCGATAAAGCGTCGAGACTCGCTGGCATGAATCTAAAACTGTCTATGAATCGCCATTCTCGTTTAACATCTACTTTCTTATTTTCTTTATTCACAAATTTATCCACTACTACCTCTCTGCTAAACGAGATATACTTTTCTTCGTTGCAGGGAATGCATTTAATATTTTCATTTTCGCCACCTCGCAATTTCTTTATGAATAGATGGCTGTCATAACCGGTTAAATTGTGAAGTATTACTCGGATAAACTTGGGAACTTGATAGTGAAGATAACATTTTTCATGAGCGGCGCCTCTGAATTTTCCAGTTAAATGACAGTGATCTCTTACTCGTTTTTCATCATCACCTAGTACACCTTCGCATATGTGGCAAACAGTAGCCGAGTTGAATAGCACCTTGTCTTTCTTCCCGAATATCATTTTCTTTGGGAATTTAAATCGATTATAAATATATTTTGTATCCTCTATAAGAGTGTCTATAAATATCTGGGCTACATCATCATCTTCACTCTTTGCGGTGAACGTTACGGGGGCTTGTGAATATAGGTCATCATCGAAACATTTTATATAATAACAGAAAGAACTCGGAACGTGCTTTTGATATTTGTTGGTGTAGGATATGCTGGGATCTGGTTGGCATGTGTCTATAGGTTTAATGAAACTTTCGAAATCCGCGTACACTACAAAAGGGACTCTCATTTTTCTGTAATAATTTTTAAAACTCAGCATAGTTCCTGGTTCTGGGAGTTCTATCTTTTGAGCGGCGTTTTGGGAACAGTACTCGGTGTGTTTGTGTAGCGAATATTTTCTGCTGAATCCTATTAAGCATCTTTTACAATGGTGCATCGAAGTACTGGTGTTTTCTGTTTTTACCGCCATCAGTCTGTTGAAATAAGTAATAGATCTACGCACCTATCGTTCTCATGCTTTGATATATAAAGTGGGAATAGACCTTTCTCATAACCAAAAACATTTATACTAATGCTATTATTTCTCTCAAACTTACTTATCACATTAGCATCCGCTGCGACTGGGAATTCGACACCTGACCAATTAAGTTCCTCAGACTGCTTGATTAATTCTTTCGTAATTCTTTCTGTATTTTTGTCAACGGGATTTAAGGCTCTTGTTACACACCACTTGAAGCATTGTTCGTCTTCGTTCTTCATGTTAATAATTCCCTTTTTACTCGCTAACTTCTCCGGTAGCGGAATGTATGAACTACCTTTCAAAGGTTTATAAACAACGGTGTTGATATCTAATTTTTGGACCGCCCTGAGTCTCCAGTTACTACCCCGCATCTCGAAGGCCGCCATCGACTCAAGAATTTTATCTTTAGCGTTATTATAAATTTCACTGACAGAGGTAGAGTCTAGAATCACCTCGGTCCTTGAAACGAATGGAATATTGTCGGAATCTACCCCCCCCCAGTCTTCATGTCAACGCGCTCCATTGTGCAGGTGAGCACAAAATTGACATTAGTCTGACGATTTTTAGTCAGCAAGTCTACCACCTGTGTTTGAACGGTGTTAAGAAAAGATGCGGCATCAATACCATTAGCTCCTTCTACCGTGTATTGTTTCGTGAAGCCCTTGATGGCCGAAGCCGTCTCTTTAATTTCAAATTTTGGTTTAATTACTTTCTTAAAAAATGACGTTATTTTTGTTTGAATTTCAACTTTTGGTTTAATTTTAATTACTTTCTTAAAAAATGACGTAATTTTTGTTTGCGCTAAGCCCATCTGCGCCTTTACGAATTTCATTGGTTCTTTAGGTATCTCCCGTTCTATCGCCGTTGCACATTCATTAAGCACTGATTTAGTTTTGTTGTATAATTTTCGTACTGCTGAGACTGGCACGGGCGCTTGTGTAGGGGGTTCAATCTGCGCGCTGGTATTAGGTGGGATTAGCACAGGCGCTTGTGCCGAGGCTTTGGTATTGAGTGGGATTGCCGTAAAATGCGCGGGGATTAGTGCTTGAGCCGTGTGAGCCTCAATTTTTCCAATCAACTCTGTTTTTCGTAGTCTAGTATATCCGTGCAAGCCGCTCTGCTTCGCGATTTTTCTTAATTCAATAACAGTTTTCTTAGCGTATTCCATTTTATATTGCGGCGACTTGTCTTTAAGCCGTTGTGAGAAAATATTTTCGCTCATTTTATATACACGAGAGAGAATAAATTTATGATGCTGGCTCATCGATACTGCGGGAAATTCCCAGCCGGTGTAATCGCGCCATGACTCATCATCGATACTACCGTCAACTCGTCGAGGCGCGTGTGCGCTATATTAACCATACTATAGGTGCGTGCATGGAAAGAGAACCTATGGCATGGTATCATGGTGATTTTTAACCATACTATAGGTGTGTGCATGGAAAGAGAACCTATGGCATGGTTTGTACATGGAAAGAGATCCTATGGCATGGTTTGTGCATGGAAAGTTAACCTATGGTATGGTACAAGGAGCCAAATTGCTACATATATATCTACTTAGGGTTACTCGACCAGCACACAACATTACAGTTACCGATCGAATTTTGAGGGTGAAGTGTGCCTTTTAGACTCTTCGGCGAGAGGTCGGTGCAGCTCCTGCAGAGGCATCGACTCCGAGTCCTAGCGTCGATAAGTGCCATACTCGGTGGAATTTCATGTGACAGTGTTGAAACCTGTATCAGATTGTGCGGCGCATACGATTTGCCTGTGAAAGTGTTGAGAAACCTCGCCTAGCTCGCCGCGTTAGGGAGCTAGAGCCCGATTAGTGAATTGACCGAGACCCGCGTGAAAGACCGGACGCGAACGTTCGGGAACGAATAACTTGGTTACCCGTGATCCGATCCTTACAAACTTGGCGACAGATTGTTCGTCTGGTCAAGAGAAACAAGTTACCTGTTGAGAGTTAAGCGATATCTTGAGCGGTTTCAACGGGAGAGGCTAGCAAAGTTCGTCGCGGCCTGCTTCCGCGGTCGTATATTATATCGATTGATCGAAGGGAAAACGACCTTTGATCCACGTGTATCTTTGCCAATTGTTACCCGATCCTTTCAATCTTGGTGTCAGATTGTACGCCTTGTCGTGTGGAGTAAATACTCTGTTACGAGTTAAGCTCTGTGAAGCCTGGTTTCGACGACGGTAGAAACGCGCGAAGGTCCCCTCTCGGTCTTAAGCGCGCTTCTTCCGCCGATCGCGAAGTTCCCCGTAGAGTACGTAACGCGGCGCCGCCCCAGCGAGCGACCGCCTCTTACAGGTCTGTGTAGGAGAAGCGCAGCTCCTTACGTCTGCGAGTGTATTGCCGGTTGATATTCTTCGGTCTTTCGAATATCTTTCCTTACGCCTATTGTCTGTTGAGTCGGCCAGTAGCAGGGCCGTTGAGAGATCGCTTGGCCATATCGGCCGCCGTTGAGAGCGTTGGTTGAAGCCCAAGGTAGGACCGGCCACGCCGGCGGTCGTGAGAGTGTAACTTTGTGAGTTGTTGTCCGATTTACGAAAAGTTGGTGTCATATTGCTCAGCACGCCAAGCTTTATTCAGTTACGTTGAGAGTCTGGTTGTCCTCGATACCGTTGGAGGTGCTCCGCGTGGCGTGTTGCCGCCGCCGCCGGCGTATTTCCCCGTATCTGTATCTCTGTCAGTTTTGATCCGATCTGGTCGATCTTGGTGTCAATCTACTCAGCGCACCAAGTGTATTGCCCTTGTAATATCTGTCAGTGAATACCTGTGTTGTATTAAACGGTGAAGGCTCGACAAACCTTTTCTTCGCCGAAGCGCGTATCTCCCACGTGTACAAGGGAATTCGCGTACGCATAGTCTAGGGGTAAACTCAGCTGCCCTAGACGCTCCCTTTAATATACGCAGCAGTCCCGGTTCGTACCATCATAGTTTAATTTAGGTAAGGACACGTCTGATATATATCTTAGCTAATTTTTAAGCCCCGTCTAGTCGAAGCGGTGCTGGCCGCTAAACGTCTTAAAGCGAGTCAGAAGAGATACCGAATACAGTACGCGAGTGTCGACAGTACGCATTTCCTTTCGGGTAGCGTACGGTGAATTGAGAGAGAAAGAGAAGCGCGAGCGCCTGGCAATCGTCGCGGCTTCTGGTTACAGTGAATCCGGCATGTTCGGCCGTTGTACGATTTGATCGCTTTTTAGGCTTTTAGCGATACAAGGGTGGTCTCCCTAAAGGCCTGGTACCAGAAAACATATACGCGAATTTTGACTGTCTTGTCGCGCATTACGAAGTAATGCCAGTGTCACAGTTCCGAATAGGGTTAAATCCCCTGGAATGGTCGTGGTTTCGCCATCTTTGGCCAGCCGGGTACCAAAGTCAGATTGTGTCCCTCGGAAGCGAAAGCGCTTCGTCCGTTCAGTGTAACATGGTGCGCAGGAGATCCGATCGGTCGGGGAAGAGAGTAAGGTCTGTGGCCGGGAAGGGAAGCTTGAAGCGAGGGTCCTCTGTCCGAGGAAGAAGGAACCCTGTTTTGAGCATTGGCCATCCTGGAGCTCAGGACGTTTCCCCCAAGGTCACCGCGGACGGGGCAGAGTCAGGTTCCGACGCTTCCGAGCTGTATTCCCTTTTCCGAGCTTCTTTGCTCAGGCGATCTTCCCCGGTGGAAGGAGAGATGATTGACCGGTCCGGATACGAGTTGAGAGGCCGTGTTGAGCGGACAGAAACGTTACAGTAGGCTTAGTAGACGGTAGGCTAAGTATTTATTTATTTCAGAAATGTATATAGCGCCTCTTCAAGGTAGGCTACTCAGAAGCGCTCCCGGCCCAGCCACGGCTAAATAAAACAGTTTTTAGGTTCTTAAGGAACAGAGCGGAGTGACCTCTGGGAATTAAGCGCAGTGTAACAGGGAGACCATTCCAAGCTGTAGGACCTGCAACAGTGAATGAACGACGCTGTCGGATAGCAGTCCGTGAGCGGGGAACCAGAAGCTCAGCGTGGTTCGACGATCGAAGGGTGGATCGACGCTGAACTCCCAAGGTGGAACAACAGAGTTCTCGAAGATAGGGTGGAGCTAGTCCTTCAATGCACCGTCTAACCAGCGCACAGACCCTGTATGCAATCCGCTGTGGAGAAGGGAGCCAGTGTAAGATGTCCCGCATATAGGATGAGACATGGCCATATTTTGAAATATGGCCAACAAGTCGCGCCGCAGAGCGGAGGACCCGTTCCAGGCAGCCAATCCGGTCAGCCGGTAGTCCATGATAGAGGGTGCAGCAGTAGTCAAGGCGGGAAACTACGAAAGAGTGAACAAGTGTAGAGGCAGCACTAAAAGACAGAGAGCGGGAGACCACCTTAAGTTGACGTAACTGGTAGTAACAGCTTCGGCATAGCAGGTTTATATGCTAAGTGAAAGTTAGCTCTTGGTCTAAAATAATACCAAGGTCCCGCACAAAAAGTGAGAAAGTAATCAGAGGAAACTCTAATGCTAAGGCTTTCATGTCAATTTTTGCAAGTTGTTGACGCGTCCCAAACCAGATATATTGCGTCTTGGTAGGGTTCAGTCGCAAACGGTTAGAAGACATCCAGGCTTCAAGGGTTTCCATAGCCCTACAAATTTCTCGAACCGCATCAGCAGCGACAGATGCTGGGCAGTGAACATATGCCTGGACGTCATCAGCATAGGATTGACTAAGGATTGAATTTGCCAGTAAGAGTGGCCCAGTAGACAGTAGACGGTGGCTAGGTAGACGGTAGGCTAAGTAGACGGTGTGCTAAGTAGACGGTAGACTAAATAGGCGGTAGGCTAAGTAGACAGTAGACGGTGGCTAGGTAAACGGTAGGCTAAGTAGACGGTAGGCTAAGTAGACGGTAGACGTAGGCTAGGTAGCCGGTAGGCTAGGTATACAGTAGGCTAAGTAAACGGTAGGCTAGGTTAAGGGTAGGCTAAGTAAACGGTAGACTAAGTAGACGGTAGGCTAAGTAGACGGTAGGCTAAGTAGACGGTAGACTTAGGCTAGGTAGACGGTAGACGTAGGCTAGGTAGACGGTAGACGTAGGCTAGGTAGACGGTAGACGTAAGCTAGGTAGACGTTAGGCTAAGTAGAGGTAGACGTAGACTAGGTAGACGGTGGCTAGGTAGATGGTAGGCTAAGTAGACGGTAGGCTAAGTAGACGGCAGACTAGGCTAAGTGGACGGTAGGCTAGGTATACAGTAGGCTAAGTAGACGGTAGGCTAAGCAGACGCTAGACTTAGGCTAGGTAGACGGTAGACGTAGGCTAGGTAGACGGTAGACGTAGACTAGGTAGACGGTAGGCTAAGTAGACTGTAGGCTTAGTAGACGGTAGACGCAGGCTAGGTGGACGGTAGGCTAAGCAGACGGTAGACGTAGGCTATGTAGACGGTAGGCTAAGCAGACGGTAGGCTAAGTAGAGGTTGACGTAGGCTAGGTAGACGGTAGGCTAGGTGGACGGTAGGCTAAGTAGATTGTAGGCTGAGTAGATGTAGACGTAGGCTAGGTAGACGGTAGGCTAAGTAGACGGTAGACACTAGACAGGTAGACGTAGCAAGACAAGCGTATGCTGCACAGGAAAATCTCATACAGCACACTTCAAAATTCCGCATGCGCCCCCCCCCAGAAACAGTCAAAAGCCCCCTTTGGAGCACGAAACAAAATGAGCACAGCACTGTTCATACTAGCGAAGCAAAACGCAACACAAGATAACGAATAACATTGTCCACAAAACTTAATTAATAACGAAACGCCAGTGTCCACTATTCATTTGTTCCGCACAAAAATTAATTTTGGACACGCAAAATATCGTCCGTTACGAAGCAAAAGTTTAACGAACATAAAACCACTTCCGTTCTTCGAATACAGAGGAATCTGCGCAAGGTTATTGCGAGACATGACCAGGCCCGCCGAGAGGGGGACAGAGGGGGCAATTGCCCAGGGGTCCGGTGACTTTTAGGGGCCCGGAGGGGGCCCGGGCTACAGTGATTATAATATGTATCATATGTTGATTACGGGCGGCGGGTCCAACCTATAATCACTCATATTACTTAGCTTATTGTTTGTGATTTAAGTTGTTTTAAATTGAGCCTATTAGGCTATTACTGTTACCGTACACTGCTACAACTGTTAAAGTTTCAAGCGACTGTCCATTACCTTAATTATCAGTGTTTCGCCAAATAACACGCTCACTTCCGTCTCAGAACGCTCTTTTGCTAAATTATGCGTTGTCAGATTTCAATCACAAGTGAAAAAATCTAAATGATAAATTTCACTCGCAACGATGGAATATTTTATAAACACAAATCTGGACCACGTAGACAAAACGAAAAGGCTAGTAAGTTTGAACAGGCAAAAGTTGGTAAGCTTATACAGTCGTACAGTATCTCAATACAGAATCAGGGTTGCCAGATTTCGGCAAAACTCTGTCGCGAGATTTCGAAACAAGTCGCAAAAATCGCGAGACCGTCGAGCTTTTCTATTTTCGGTCGGGAAAATTTCTGACGACTAAGAAAAAGGTCGTCAGAATTTTTTGCTGTTTGCCTGCTTCGCAAAAATGCCATTTTTACGTGAATTTTTCAGTTTTTTTTCCCATTTTTCGCTCGCCGAAATCGCTGATGACTAAAATAAGTCCAAAAAGGCGCCGTGGCGACCGCGAGGCAATTTAAAAGTCGCCCAAAAAGCGCGAGGTCGCGAGGACGAAATTTTCAGTCGCGAGCGCTTTCAAAAGTCGCCCAATTCGCACTTTTCGCGACGACCTGTCAACCCTGTACAGAATCTCAAAAGAAGGCAATAAAAACCCGTAATTAGACCTACTTCTACATCGGTTGATTCTAGTGAATTAAACGTGCCTGCATGATGATCGTATAACCACTGTGGTAGCCTATAACCTAACTGATTGGATGAAAATGAAGTTTGTGGTGTTAGTATCTTAATTCTAAATGAAGACAATATAAATAAGAATTATGAAAATGCTGAAATTATGGACACTGTAAAGAGGCATTGTTTTGATGTTGGCACTCTGCCGCCAGGGCCCGCGTTTAGGCCTATAAACAAACGATTGAGTCGAGGTTGCTATAAAGTTTTGACGTAGGCTAGGTAGACTGATCACAACCTTGTCATTCTTAAATTCAAAATCCGTTTCAGAAAAACTAAGCTTCGTAAACCTCCTCTTTTGGATTTGGACAAATTACAGGACGTGCAGTTGGAACATGAATATTATACAGTTGAAGTTACCAACCGCTTCGCTGCTTTAAGCTGCGTCACGGAAGCCGGTCCTCCCACTGACTTGTGGTCTCAACTCAAAAATATCACCATAGAATCGGCACAAAAGGTTATTCCCAAAGACTCGGAGAAGCGTAAAACCTGGATCTCGGATGACACTTTCGCCCTTATCAAGAAGAAACGTGAAGCAAAGACGAAGTCACCGCTGGAGTACAAGACTCTAAGAGGGGAAGTTCAAAGACGACTCAGGAGAGACAAACAAGCCGAGCTTGATGCTCTTTGCTGCGAACTGGAAGTAAATGGAAAGCGTGGAAACTGCAGACCGGTTTATAGGACAGTCAAAAATCTCACCAAACCGTTTCAGGCACGTAAAATAGCTATTAAAGACACCTCGGGAAAAAAGCTAGTTGATTCGGTGAAGGTCAATGAACGTTGGAAGGAGTATTGCGAGGGACTCTACACAGGCAATGAGGATGAGATAACGTTCGAAGTTACGGAAAGAGAACCACCGCCATTGCGAGAGGAAATCAAACGCGCTCTGCTTAAAGCCTCTTTGCATAAAGCCTCGGGACCAGACGGAGTTGCCACCGAGCTTCTCAGATTTGGTGGTGATATGACTCTTACCATGCTGCACATGATCTGTACTGACGTATGGTTGACAGGAGTCTGGCCCGACGATTGGACACAATCGGTTTTTATCCCTTTACCCAAAAAAGGGGATTTGCTTTGCTGTGAGAACTATAGGACCATCGCGCTAGTGTCGCATGCCAGCAAAATTCTCCTCAGGGTCATCCTGGAGCGCATTCAAACCAAACTTGACAATGAACTTGCTCCTGAACAGGCCGGTTTCAGACCCAACCGAGGCACCCGTGATCAGATTACGAACCTCCGGATCATCATGGAAAAGGCAAATGAGATAAACCAGCCTCTTTATTTCTGCTTTATCGACTTTACGAAAGCTTTCGATATGGTGCAACACGGTCAACTGTGGTTGTCTATGCTGGATATGGGGTTTCCACCACAACTTGTCCAACTACTGATGAACCTATACAAACAGCAACAGGCAGCTGTCAGAACAGATAACATCACCTCTGATTGGTTCCGTGTTAAGAAAGGCGTTCGGCAAGAATGTAACATCTCGCCTTGCCTATTTAACATCCTGGCGGAACAGGTAATGCGTAAGGCGCTTGACCGGTTCAGAGGGGGCTTCAGAATTGGAGGTAGGACCATCAGTAATCTTAGATATGCGGATGACATCCTCTTGATCGCTACATCGTCAGAGGAACTCCAGGAGCTTGTTAATCTGGTCGAATCCGCTGCCAGTGAGTACGGTTTAAAGATAAATGCTTCAAAGACGAAAGTTATGACCAACACCGATAGGGTCATCAAGATTTTTGTCGCAGGCGGTGCACTCAAACAGGTGGATAACTTCACGTATCTGGGCAGCAAAATTGCTAGCGACGCGAAGTGTTCTGACGATATTAAGTCCAGACTGGCCATGGGTATGGCAGTCATGGTGAAGCTTACGAAGGTCTGGAAAAACAAATCCATAGGCTACTTTAATTTCAACAGAGAAGCTTCAGGCGGTTTGTTCCATGTCGATGTCGTCTTAGATAAAGCACCTGAAACCACTCCCATTAACTGTTCAGCGATTGGAATATATTTTCATAGTAGGCCTAAGTCATAGATTTCAAACCAATTTTATGCTGTCTTTATATTGATAAAAGATGACTGACGAGGACTGGTCATGATTCTGAGATGGAACGCTGACACTCATTGCGGACAAAGACTGTAGACCAAAAAATTATAGCCTACCACTTGTCACATTTTTAGACACAACAGTATTATAGGCTACTCTTCATGATCATCTTGACCATCCTCATTACTGCGGATCGGAGACCAGAGCCAACGACGTCAGTTTTCTCCATCCAACAGTATATAGAGTAAATAAAATTTCATTTAACACCGATTGAAAGTGTGCCTAAACTTTTTATGTAGGCCTATTGGTCTAACTGCGGAGAAAAGCAGATCCAAATTTTCGAGAACAAATGTACCCGTAAGCTTTTGCGCATTTCTTGGACGCTCAAGCTCACTACGGAGCAAGTTTATCAACGTGCCGGAACTTCACCAGAGCTCTTGAGTTCCATCAAGGCTCGCAAACTCTCCTATTTCGGTCATATCATCAGGCTCCCTCAGGATTGCGTGGAAAAAGCCACCATGCTGGGTCACGTGGAGGGATACCGACGCAAGAGCAGACCGCGTATTAGCTGGATTGACAACATTCTTTCTTGGTCTCACCTCTCCGGATCTCATCTCCTCGCCGCTGCTCGCGATAGACGACAGTGGAGAGCTATAGTCCATGCATGTGGCCAACCGTCGCGCGGCGACGTCGGCGATTGACATGACAGGTAGACTGTAAGACATTCGGACAATTTTCCAGGCGATGAAGAAAGAGCATTTCCGAAGTGCATTTTTGGGTTCGCAGACAAGATGGAGAAATACCGGTTTATTATAAGAGATATTATTGCAGTTAAGTCCAGAAAGGTTGATGGTTGACTACCATATTATTTGAAAATTAAATTCTTAACATTAAGAATTGATTAAAATCGTAAATGTAAGCATCAGCGTACATTCAAACCCACACTATTGTTATTTTTATTTGTCTTGTGCAAATTTGCTCAATAAGTCTGAAGATAGTTTGGGGCCCGTAACTACTCAGCCCCTGCAGGGGCCCGGAATTTCTGTCGGCGGGTCTGGACATGACAATTCATAATGCAAAGCTATACTAACGACATCATTTATAAAAAAATAATAAAAATTTCTATGGCGCCGTAACACAGCACATGCCGTTACAAACGCGCCATTGTTCATCAAAATCTTCCACGAAAAGTTATGTTCACACAAACAAAGTGTCTCACATAAAGTCCGTCACGAAATAAATCGCAACGTCATTGTGCATGACGCCGTCCATTTTCAACACGAACACCATGGAAAGTTTCTCCAGCAAAACTGTTCACGCAGGATTCAGTCCTTAGAGCAGGAAGACGTACGCTCCGTCAAGGTGTGCGCGTGGACGACGAGGACTTGAGCGCTGGCGAGTACTTGCGCACTGAGGAAGACGTGCGCGCGCAGACGAGGCGGACCTGCGCGCTGAGGAAGATGCCTGCGCGCCGACGCGCGCCGACGATGAAGACACGCGCGCGCGACCTTACGCGCCGATGAAGAAGCTTGCGCGTAGACCTGCGCGCACAGACGACGAGGACTTGGCAGCCGAAGGCTAAGCTTGCGCCGACGATGAGGATGAGCGAGCGCGGTCATGCGCGCCGATGAAGAAACTTGCGCGCAGAATTGCGCGCCGTCGGCTTCAAGATCCTTACTGGAAGCGAACAGGCCGGCGAATGGCACGGCGTGGTCGGTTTGAAACACTGTCGCTCCGTTTAAATCGCCGTCGTGCGAATCTCTTTTTGACGCTTCTTTTTCAGGCGTTCTGTTTCCTCGCGATGCAAAAGATCTGGTCCTCGGCCGATCGACAGAATGGGCTGGCGTGCCATTGATAACTTCGCTGCGTTGGTTCCTAGAAGAGTCTTCTGTTGTAAGCGTCCCTTTCCAGCGGTGACGTGGCTGACGGCTGGATGAAGCTGTGGCATTGTCTCCTTCTTCCCTACTTCACTTGACCCCATCCGCACTCTTGCTGCCCACCCCACTTTTTCCCCACCCCACACGACCTTACCCACCCACAAGACCACACCCCACAACACCACACCCCACCACATCCCACCGCACTCCGACCTCCACCGGTTCGCGACCCGTGAAATTAGGGTTTTCCAGAAAAATTTATCCCCCACCAACACCCCACTCCCACCACACCCCACCACACTGACCTCCACCGGTACGCCACCCGTTAAATTTAGGTTTTCGGAAAAATTTCCTCCCTCACCCCACCCCCTCACCCCACTCGCCCCCAAACGGCCCCTGCAGGTCGAGGTGTGTGTTGGGTGGAGACGAGGTGTCCCGTGTTAAAATCTGTCTAGCGGTGGCGTTTCACGCGAATAAGTGGGAAACTATGCAAGGCAGCGGCTGAAATATCCGATGACTAAAAAAGGTCGTCAGAAATTTGTTGCCCCCAAAGGTCGATTCTTTATGGCGGCACCGTGTATTCGCCTCAAACGTTCTGAGTGCAACCCTGGGTAAGCTGGGCGGAGTGGGACCCTGGAGTGAGGTGTGGCGGGGAGGTGAAAAGCCTAAATTTCGGGCAACGCCGGGTATTTCAGCTAGTAGAAGTACAGTGGTGTGAAAATTATTAGAATCAAGCACGAAAATGTGATTATTTTTACTTTTTTTCTTTTAAGTCAGAAACTGTAAAAGCTCAGTCAACATTTAGTATTTGGTGGATAACCCCTTAGCCTGGATGAGTTTTGCAAAGCGTTTTGGCATTTCTTCAATGAGTCTAGGACACAGTTTGCTTATTTTGGGGGTCACGATGCCAAACATCAATTAGCGCCTCGATAAGTTTAGTTTTGGAAGTGGGTTTTCTTTCAGCAATGCGGCGTTTCACAATCATCGAAAGATCCTCTATGGAGTTCATGTCAGGGCTATTCCCTGACCAATCCAATAGTGGTACTTGCTTCCTTCGAAGAAAGTCCTTCACGGACTTGGCAGTGTGGCAAGGTGCCCCGTCCTGTTGAAAAATAGTACCACCATTCGGAAAGTGATTTGGCAGTTCTGTCAACAACTTCTGTTCCAGAACTCTGATGTATTGATGTTGGCTCATTCTGCCCTGAATTATGTAGAGACGCCCAACTCCATGAACTGACATCATGGACCACACCATCACAGAAGTAGGATGCCTGACAGTTTCTGTGCTCCTCTGCCTAGTTGAGTCTCTTCATCTGCTGCTTTGTGTTTTTAAACGGCTTTCTGCGAGGACGACGAGCAATCATACCAGCAGAAATCAGGTGACGTCTGATACAACTGGTTGATATCGTCACATTGTGCTGCTACAAGTTGCCTTGCAGTTGCTTGCTTGTCATCTTTCTATTCTTCTTGCATTCCATGCGTAAGACTTGTCCTACACGTGGAGTAACGGTAAGTTTGCGACCGGGTGTTAACCGTTGTGGCGATGAGGTCCCAGTGACATTTCCCTCTGTGTCATTGTTCCTAGCTTTAGGAGGGTCCTTCAACTTTCCCTGTTTTTCTAGGGCTGGGATCAGCAACTTTAGCCATTAAAACAAGATACAGTACGTACGCTTGATCCTTTACGGTGTTCAACTGTGATTAAAACATATCAAATTCTCTGTAGGCAAAATTTTATACAAACTGAACTCTGCAACACACGCCATCACTATTCCAAGTAAGTAGTAGTTCTCTGTCAGTTTGCTCGTAATGTAGTCCGTTTTTTTCAAATCTTACTTTACGTTACACGTTGTACCTAAAACACGGCTGTCATGACTAAAAAATTAGAAATTTCGAACTAAACTCAACAGAAACTACAAAATTTAATATTTTTACTCATTTTAATGTTTACCTGGTCGTATTCTATTTGTCTGACATCATGAAAACCAAAAACGCTAAGTAAGCAGATCAGTTGCTTAAAAACATACATTTTCGTGCTTGATTCTAATAATTTTCACACCTCTGTATATTATCGTGTTTAAATGACCATCAAAAGACTAATGATGCAATTCTTGCGCGACATTATAAGCTATTCGTCTAGTATGTTGGGTCTGTAGTGAGAGGTTTTATTACTTTATTTTTATTAGAATTAATCTCACTGTAATAGGTAATGGAATTTGCTTCTTTTCATATGTTCATCTGAATTTCGTACTTGATGTTGGATTGAAATTAGAATTCGGTTAGGTCTACCCGTTTAAAATCACCGTAGCCTAATGTGAGTGTTTTAAAATTTCCAGGATTAATTAAAACAACCGTTTCAAAGGCTGTTACTTCTACTTCAACGTCCCCAGGTGAGTTTGCCCTTTAATTAACCTTGACTGCTTTTCTAACGCTGTTGTATAGAATGCAATGATTTTATTCTTTTTAATAAGATCGCATTGGTTGATTAACGGACCTCGTTTGATTAACGGTCCGTTTATAATGAGTTCTCGTCAGTTAGGCTAAGCTTATTCATTACTGTATCAATAGTAGGCTATAATACTAATATTGTAAAGCATAGTAGTGATGGCTGATTATTAAGTAGTTTTGGTTGAAAACAAAGACTTTTCACACCAATGCTGTGTGTTAGATTGGCATAAGTAAGATGTCAGCTACTTGCGAAATTCGTCATAGTAGACCTATATGCGCATGTTTTTGAAATCGCAGGGTCAGATAAAACATACACTGTCATGTCAAACAATCCTGCTTCAGTCTCAACAGGTGAGTTTTTCAGTTCAATGTTAATCAAGTTTGACTGCTCCTCTACGAGGTCGAATGAAATATAAAATTCTTTAATTAATCTGTGTTTAACAACAGTCGGTATAGGTAACCTCCTATTTATATTTTCGCGCTGATAGGCCTTTGGAAGATTCCAGCCATGCACTAATCGTATGATAATTATACCAAAATTATTAATAGGCCTAATACCACAGTATAAATAACAAACAGTAGGAGCTTACGTCGACTCGCATTGCTGCCTGTTGAATATCTTTATATGGTCATCGCCATTTTGAAAGGGTGAATTCACAAGTAAGATAATGCAGTGAAATAAGTCTTTACAGTGTTGCTATAGGCCACATGCATAGTGACGTCGTAAACCGCTTACCCTGAAGATGGCGGACAACTTTTAGATCAGTCACACATTCTGACTGCAGCGGAGACCGGGAGTCGATCGCAGGCTATAGCATGGTTGGTATTTTATACTGTGGTAATACTGTAGGCCTAATATGGTTTGGTCATTTTAAGGAATGATTTGTAGTAAGTCTATGATATTCATTTACCATAGTATATTTTGCTTAATCGTAAACCCCAAGCGTAAGTGTTGTAATTCTCCATGTGGACCTTCAATAGCCCATTGGCGGAGTTTATCAGGCGCTTGGGGTGGTGGCTAAGCCCCCCAAGAAGGGTCAGAAAACTTTTCCCACAAGATTTCAACAAGAGAAAACCGAAAGCCTAAAAAGGTCATCACGTACTCTGGGCCGGGAAAAATGGTCTATTTTCACAAAATTCCAAACGAAGAACTGGCCTAATTATAAAAATAATAAAAAACGTAGTCTGGTTTTTTGGCGGGGAAATGGTATTATTTTCACGAGATTTCACCTGATTGACTAAAAAAGTCTTCAGTTTGTTTGACCGGCAAATGGAATATTTTTCACGATTTTTCCAAACGAAGGACTAAAATGGTCATACACTGTCTTTTTCATTACTGTATCAATAGTAGGCTATAATACTAATATTGTAAAGCATAGTAGTGATGGCTGATTATTTAGTAGTTTTGGTTGAAAACAAAGACTTTTCACACCAATGCTGTGTGTTAGATTGGCATAAGTAAGATGTCAGCTACTTGCGAAATTCGTCATAGTAGGCCTATATGCGCATGTTTTTGAAATCGCAGGGTCAGATAAAACATACACTGTCATGTCAACCAATCCTGCTTCAGTCTCAACAGGTGAGTTTTTCAGTTCAATGTTAGTCAAGTTTGACTGCTCCTCTACGAGGTCGAATGAAATAAAAAATTCTTTAATTAATCTGTGTTTAACAACAGTCGGTATAGGTGACCTATTTATATTTTCGCGCTGATAGGCCTTTGGAAGATTCCAGCCATGCACTAATCGTATGATAATTATACCAAATAGGCCTAATACCACAGTATCAAATCAAATCAAATCAAATCAATTTATTTGGCAACCAAAATCAACAACAACAACAAAAAAGATCAAATGAAACATCATAGAAAAAGTTAACAAAATAAAATAAAACAGTGCTTATGTAATTATGCAGATAGTTTACAATTGGTTGCACAGGGGACTCAGAAGGGGTCTTGCAACCCCGCTAGGTGGGCCCCTGGGCGGAAATACCATGATGAAGATGGCCATTAGGTTGCCATAAAGTGGTCACAATATATGATATAACTAGACAAAACAACATTGAGTAAGCAAATTTTCAGAAAACAAAAACCTTAACTAAACACCTTAACTAATAGCACGGTTACACATTCGAAGATCATAGGGCCTTAGTAAGAGAAACAATTTGAGGCAGAAAATTTACTGAATGGTCGGGATACTGCACAATTAGTTGAAATTGGATACAACCTAAGTCTTCACCAAATTAATTCAGAAAGAGTGAAGGGAGGTAATTTAATAGTTAAACTATTAATATATTTTTTTTAAACGACTAAGTGGCTAGCAACAATGAAAACTCAAGGTGTTTTCAAATAATTTATTGGTTTTTATCCAGTATTATGGCTCTCAATCTTAGTTTAAATAGACAAAGATTAGGTTGCAGTCTGATGGGAAGCGGAATTTCATTCCATGTTAGAGCCCCATTATATTTAACAGAGAAGCGACGGGTATTGGTGTGGGCGTAAGGCAGATGGTAAGAGTCGGCCTGTCTGGTATGATATGAATGCACCTCATTAGTAGGGAGGAAAAAATTCTTAAACACAGAGGGTAATAAACCATGAAAATATTTAAACATGAACACGACTAACTGCACATTCCTAATTTGATAAACATTGAGAAGGTTATATTCCCGGAATTTAGATTTGGTCGAAGTCCCATAGGGCAAATACCTAAATATCGAATTGCTCGCTTTTGGAGCTTGAGTAAATTCAGTATATTAGATTTATAGGTAGAGGCCCAAATTATGTTGCAGCATGTGAGGTAAGGGTAAACAAGTGAATAATATAACGTGAGACGAATATGAGGAGGTACTAGCTGGGAGGTACGGGATAATATTCCAAGGTTTTTAGCGATTTTATTAGATACAATTTTTATGTGGTCTTTCCAGGTTAGGTGTTGATCAATATACACTCCTAGGAATTTAGTAGATATAACCTGAGTGAGCGGGACCCCTTCAATGCACACCCTCAGGTTTCCTGTTGGACAATTCTTTCTATGGGATTTAAAGATTATGTAATTGGTTTTGTCAAGGTTTAAGGACAGTTTGTTTACATGGAACCACTCGGTTATGTTTTCCAATTCAGAGTTAATGTCGAGAATTAGAGCATCAAGCGATGAGTTAGAGTAGAATACATTAGTGTCATCAGCGAAGTGTATAAAGTACAACAGAGGAGATGCATTAGGAAGATCATTGACGTAGATTAGAAACAATAAGGGACCGAGAATAGATCCTTGGGGACTCCAAAGTTAATTTCCCGTAGATTAGATAAAGTGCCATTGCAGGAGACCAATTGAGATCGGACAGTAAATTAACTAGAGAACCAACTTCATTGGGTACCCCGGATCCCATAAATGCTTAATTTTTTTAATAGGATATTATGATTGACGGTGTCGAAGGCCTTTGCCAGGTCGAAAAAAATTCCTATTGCATACTGGTTATTATCAATTGCATTGGAAATTTTGTCCTGCATACTCATCAAGGGCATATAGGTAGAGTGTCCAGATTGGAATCCATGCTGAGAAGGGAAGAGGACATTACCTTTAGAAAAGAAATTATCGAGACGTTCATACATGGCTTTTTCAAAAAATTTAGAAAAAAATGGTAGTACTGAAATGGGTATATAATTTGTGACATCATCTTTAGTCCCTTTTTTATAAACTGGAACCACTTTCGCGATTTTTAATGATTGAGGAAATACCCCGGTGCTAAAAGAACAGTTAATTAAATCAGATAAAAGGTGAGCAATAGAGGGCAGGGATAGAAGTGCAATGCTGGGATCAATGTCATCAACTCCTTTACCGTGTGAGCAGTTAATGGAGTGCCCAAGTCGGATAACTTCCTCGGGAGAGGTTTCGTTGAGTCCAAATGATTCGATATGTGGCGAGGGCATGAATTTATCAAACGAAGTCATGGCAGCAGGAATTTTAGATGCAAGTGACTGGGCTATCTCCGTAAAGTAGGCATTAAATTTGTTAGCAACAGATCTAGGATCAGAAATCTTCACCCCATCGACTGTTAGAGATAAGACATTTTTATCAAGACTATCATTCGTCCCCATAAGAGTTCGCAGCAGGCTCCAAGTTTTCTTCAAGTTATTGCTATGCTTACAAAATTCAGAAGCATAATAATTTTTTTCGGCTTGAATTCTCAAGGATTTAAATTTGTTTCTATAAGAAACAAACTTAAGCTTATTGCTATCATTAGGTTTTTTTTATATACTTCAGATCTAGTGCAGATTTTTTTCTACAGGATTTGAGGAGACCCTTTGTCATCCAAGGTTTAATTGGGGAGGAATTTCGTCCACAATTATTTTGGGTGAGAGGAAAAAATTCATCATAGGTCTCCGTGTATTTAGATTGGAAGGAATCATACGCCCCATTAACATCCTGGTTGGCACAGGCTTCCAAGACAGGGGACCAGTCAATTAGGGCAAGGGCTTCGTTAAAAGCAGCTTTTTTAGGCCCCGTGATTAGACGATGAGTACCAACAGAAGGTTTGTTGTAAGGCAGAGGACCATAATCAAACTGAGCTATGATAGGCAAATGGTTAGAGATATCGGCGACTAGGATGAATGACTTAGTTAGTCTTGGCCATGTGTTAGTGAATATATTATCTATAAGTGTGGAAGTACTACAAGTAATTCTCGTTGGTCTGGTGATGGCGGGTAACAGATGATGGGAGGTCATACAACTGTAGAATTGTGCAGTACTCCCATGTTCAGCGATTTTTAACAAGTCCACATTGAAATCCCCCATCAAAAGCAGATCCTTAGATTTTTTTATAGAGCTTTGCTATCAAGCAATCTAAATCTTTCACAAAATCGTCAAGGTTATGGCCGGGTGGCCTGTAGATAATTCCCGTTGTAATGAACCCTACTTTTAGGTGAATTTTCAGGAAGTATCTTTCAAAGGATTGGGGTGAGGTCATGGGGCCCTGACCTGACTCTTCAATAATTTCGTAAGTAATTCCCTCTTTAATCAGGAAGCCCACCCCTCCGCCCCCCTTAGAAGTACCTCTTGATTTGTGGATAAAGTTGTATCCAGGTATGTTTATCAAGTCAACTTGATTTTCATCTAACCAAGTTTCGGAGAGTCCCAAGATGGACACTGGTAGAATATCTAGGAGGTCTTTAATTTCAGATAATTTTGGTAATAAGCTTCGACAGTTTATATGCATAACAGTTAGGCAATGGGGGGAAATGGAGAAGTTTGATTGCAGAGAGTGTGGAGCACTATATGCACTTTCATATGTTATGTCGTTAAAGTAGTTACTATCAGGGTCAAGGTCAGGACAGTTTAATAAAGGGCGATTTTCAAATTCGTTAACAATCAAATTTAGCCTTGGTGTAGTAGATGTGCATAGTAAAGGGTGAGACCCATTCAGGTCGTTGTATCCTTCACCATTTAGGCATATCTCATCATCATCATAATAACAAAAGGGGAGCTCCCTGTCAATGCAGGTGGCACATAGACATACTTCTCCCACACCGAGTGTACATGAATCATCCCTAGAGTGCAGAGGAAGGTGTGCCATCAATTGGTAATCTCTATTTGTAGGCGCTATTGCTATATCCATCGAATTTATGTGCAAGTCGTGCTAATAAATCTACCCTAATAGGGCAACAACTAAATGGGACCTAAGGGTCACACAACCGGACCCTAATAAAAGAAAAAATCAAATATTTTCCCGGACTGGGAGATAACAGTAAGCAAATATTTATCTTAACTAAGAAATGAACCAAGAAGTTTAAAAAAAACAAAAAACAAAAACTAAGAACCTCATTCAAAGGTAAAAGTGGGAGATCTCAGTCATATACCCGAATCGGTAGACTGGTAAACATAGAGGAAATCAACAGGGTTCCTCGGGAGTAATCCGAGCAACCTTTTTCAAAGCAAACACAAGACCCCAATGGGTCTAAATGAATATTCCATAACATAACCCAGTCAAAATTAAGATGATAACACAACCCAGTCAAAATTAAGATAACATAACCCAGTCAAAAATAAGATAACATAACCCAGTCAAAATAAGATGATAACATAACTCAATCAAAAATAAGTTGATAACATAATCCAGTCAAGATTAGGATGATAATATAAACCAGTCTAAAATAAGATGGTAGCAAAATCCAGTCAAAAAATAAGAAGATAGCAACCTAAACAAAAATAAGATAATAACATAACTCAGTTAAAAATAAGATAATAATATAACCCAGTCAAAAATAAGAAGATATCATCATCCAGTCAAAAATAAGATAACATAACCCGGAAAAAATAAGATGATAACATAACCCAGTTAAAAATAAGATAATAATATAACCCAGTCAAAAATAATAAGATATCATCACCCAATAAAAAATAAGATAACGTAACCAAGTTAAGAACAAGATAATAATATAACCCAGTCAAAAATAAGAAGATAATATCTTCTTATTTTTGACTGGGTTATATTATTATCTTATTATTATATTATTATCACCCAATCACAAGTAAGATGATAACATAACTTAGTCAGAAATGCAAAAGAACAAATTAGCAGACACAATCCAGGCACAAAATTAACATTAACAAGAGTTATGGTATATGTGCAGGAACAAACTTATGGACACAAATCAGACACATTCCAAACAGTCTATGACATACCCTATATGCACCAGAAACACATTCACACAACTCATCCAGGCACAGCATGGCATTGGTTTGTTTTTATGCACAAAACAAACTTGAGAACACCAAATAGGCGCAGCATTGGCACGGATATGTATGAGTAATGTGGAAATAGAGACTCACAGATTAATTCTACGCATTGCACTAGCATCGGCATGTATAACAAACAGTAGGAGCTTACGTCGACTCGCATTGCTGCCTGTTGAATATCTTTATATGGTCATCGCCATTTTGAAAGGGTGAATTCACAAGTAAGATAATGCAGTGAAATAAGTCTTTACAGTGTTGCTATAGGCCACATGCATAGTGACGTCGTAAACCGCTTACCCTGAAGATGGCGGACAACTTTTAGATCAGTCACACATTCTGACTGCAGCGGAGACCGGGAGTCGATCGCAGGCTATAGCATGGTTGGTATTTTATACTGTGGTAATACTGTAGGCCTAATATGGTTTGGTCATTTTAAGGAATGATTTGTAGTAAGTCTATGATATTCATTTACCATAGTATATTTTGCTTAATCATAAACCCCAAGCGTAAGTGTTGTAATTCTCCATGTGGACCTTCAATAACCCATTGGCGGAGTTTATCAGGCGCTTGGGGTGGTGGCTAAGCCCCACAAGAAGGGTCAGAAAACTTTTCCCACAAGATTTCAACAAGAGAAAACCGAAAGCCTAAAAAGGTCATCACGTACTTTGGGCCGGGAAAAATGGTCTATTTTCACAATATTCCAAACGAAGAACTGGCCTAATTATAAAAATAATAAAAAACGTAGTCTGGTTTTTTGGCGGGGAAATGGTATTATTTTCACGAGATTTCACCTGATTGACTAAAAAAGTCTTCAGTTTGTTTGACCGGCAAATGGAATATTTTTCACGATTTTTCCAAACGAAGGACTAAAATGGTCATCAGGTTTTTTTGGTGGATGAAAATATTGTCGGCGCCGCTCGTTCCGAATCAAGTCTCCGCCCCAAAGCCAAGTTATTTTTAGTTCACCAAGAACTAAAAAGACCGCCCATGCCAATAGACCTACTATTAATAACAGTGGAAATCATTATACTAGGCCTATTATACTTCTGACAGACTCAAAGCAATCTGATCCAATAAATTTTGCCGTGCCTTTTCTTACGTGAAGCGGCAAGAATTGATAACTAATCGCTTTCAGCGTAATAAAGATTACGATCTTGTTGTGAGCCGGTGTGGCATGAAATGATGTCCGGCATGAAATTATGTCCGGAAAGCGTTGCCATTGGTTCATGTGACCGATGACGTCAGATAGTAACTGTCAAACAAAGGTTATTTATAGAGCCGTGAGATCTTGTCCGGGAAAGACATACAATACCAAAGATAATAATTCCAGCGCAGCCTGTCCACCTAATAATAGACATCGACATCTATATTTAGAACTGGTTATTAACAGTAGCCACATATCGTTTTCGTTAGAGATCCAAAATACTAAAGATAATGATTCCAACATCCCATAAAAATTGGGAGCTATAATTACGAGAAATATGGTAAAATAAAATATTAGCCTAATCGCAAAGGATTGGCCATAGTTAATCGGTGTTTGTATCAGGTTATAGAAAAAGCATGTTGCATAGAATAGAAACCACAAATGTCTGACGCAGAATATTTTATGCTCAGAAGGTATTAGGCTGCTATCCGATTTAGGTTACTCCATGTAATACTCGACTCAGGACAACTAATGTAGTATTACAATAAACGAAAATACATCATCTGGAATTTCAATCATGTAGGCTACTCCCAGGCCTGTTTCCACTTATTGTTAAAAGGCCGTACGATCTGCGTTCGCGACATCATGACTTTGAACTGCCAAGAAAAGATTACTTTAATTTCATCTCTCGAGTACTTTTTAAGACTGTTCGCACTGTTATTTTAATCCATTTCTTTCCTTTTTTTCTCTTCATGTAATAAGTTGAGCTCTGCCAACTTAATTTTCTCAAAATAAACCAGGTATATAGCCTATCATGCATGATAATTAAAACACTGAAATATGCAAGGCGAAAGAAAACACGAACGCTAATCGCGTTTAATTAGATCTAACTAAGGCACTCCGATTCTTCCATAATAATCACTAAATTATCTAGCCACGTGCTTATCTGACACTTTTTCAGAATTGGATATTCTAGTGAAACGTACATGTACATTAGGCCTATATTAGTTCAATATTGGCGATTAAAACTCGGGGCCAAATAACTGCTTTACGCTGCTATACGCATCCTACACATACTAAAACATGTGTAGCAATAATTTTTATGCATTGTGAGTTCTAACCCAGGTTCACTGTAGGCTTACAATGGCTACCATTAAATAGGCTGATAGCAAGTCAGTCAGTCAGAAAGTCAGTCGAAGTAAGAATATTTTTCATTAGAACACCAGCAAACGCATAGCCTAGTTGTTTGTACAAGAATAAATTAAAGGCTTAGAAACATTTAAGCAAAGCAATATAACATTCTCATAATTAAGCTTTTGGCATAAGACACCTCTATGAAGTGTTACATTAGTTGTCCTGAGTCGAGTATTACATGGAGTAACTTATTGGGTGAGGAGGTAGTTAAGAATGTGAAAAGGATTTAAGAGTATAGAGCGGAAAAGAGCAGAGAAACCCTAGAACAGAGTGCTTCAAACTTCTGAAAATCAGCATATGGACGAAGCCTAAACGGTTGAGTTTTATTCAAACACCGTTAAAATGTCTATGCTCCATGGCGTTTGCTAATACCCACCAGGCCACCACACAGGGAAGGCATAAAGTAGGCTAATCTCCGCATGGCCGTAGCACAGGATAAATAATAAAATTTGTTATTTATACTGTGGCCTAGCTCTAACCACATCAAAAACCGTAGGCCTAATTTTTTGCGCATTTTTTGCTTAACTCATCAAAATAGAAACCATACTATATAATTATGTTCTATGAAAACCTTAAAACCACTTAAAATAATTATGTTTATAATGTGGTAATAAAGTACGCTACGAATATGTTAAAAATAAAGCGCTACAAAATTTGCGAGTACCATAGCCACTTGGTCTATTCTACGATGGGAATTTCTATCTAAAAATAGAAATAGAGTCATCGCAAAGGCAGTTACAAGCATTGTGCTTTACAACAATAATTCCACCGTTTAGACCATTGCTTTATCATGTGTTTAAGACAAAAATATATTTTGGCAAGTTTTACTGATATTGTCTTATAAGCGGTCAATATCTCGCGAAATACTGCTTCGACAAGCGGCATACATGTAACGGCGGAGTCGGACACGATTTCATGCCGGACAATATCTCATACGTAGGCCGCATGAAATACTGTCTTGACAACGGAAGTGGGCGGAGCCGGACAATATCTCATGCCGGACATAATCTCATGCCACACCGGTCCCCAGATGTTAAGGTCCCTGCTAGGTTCAGCTCACATAAAATAACTCGTGTCTAGTTTACAGGTATAATTTAACATAAAGAACGAACTGATACAGTTACCACACTGCAGGCCAGTGGAAAGTCGACGACGGCGTTCCTTCAGCGACGACCGTACGAACGAACATCTTCAAGCAGCAACAGGCTGGCGACGAATTAACTTAACTAAAGACACCTGGTTTAGGTGTAACGCAAAGAAAACCTTAACTAAACTTATGCTACCGAGACCTCTGACAAGAAGACTGCCATGCAGTCACCCTGCAGTCGAAAACATCAGAGACTCTCCTTATTCTATTCAACCTTAGTCTATTCAACCTCAATCAAGACTCCCGCCCCCTGAAGTCATTCCTTATATATAAGACCAGTCTGTCACCAGGTGTCACCCTTTAGGCTAACAAAGGCAATTGTCCGTGACTACCGCCCATCCTAGGACAAGAACCAGTCGTAGAGAGTCGTGGAACCTAACAATCTGTTCACAATTATATTCCAAAGCCATTATTCGTTTATTTATTAATCCCCTCCATTTCTATACCGCCCCTTCAAGTTTCCTACTAATTAAGAGGCGCTCCCAACTACAGCGCGAACACTGCATAAGAGTTTCACGCCGAAGGGTCAGAGCAATATTGCGAGTGAAGGACTTGCTCATGGTCTATACATGTACGCGGCGGTTTGAGGCGGTTTCAACCCAGGAACTCTCCGGCTCCAAGCCACGGACGCCACCACTACACCACCACGCCCTACTAGTTAGGAAAATCCTTTAAAAAAGTCATTGTACGGTTGATGTTATTATATTCATCATACTTGCGTATAATGCTATGATAATAATCGTTCAAATAAAAACCTACACCTGTAACGAATGTTACTTTTACGATTGAATTTCTATAATTATATTAATATTAATGGCGATTATACCGGTTAAAATACACGGGGAAGGCCGGTGTCATGCGACATACTATCCGGCAACAAAAACTATCCGAAAACGTCTGTCATTGGTTCACGTGACATATGACGTCAGAGAGCAACGCTAGACGACTCAGCCTCGTTTTCGTTGACAAATATGATCCGGGCTGCTTGTAGTTGCTTGCGGAAAACAAAATGCGGGTTTTTATAAATAATATTACATAATTACAAATCCATCTATCTTTTGTCTATTTATTTATCAAGAACGAGACATTATTGTAATCTTATTGCGTTGCAATGTCTCCGAAAATTTTGTCGAAACTTCTGAAGATTAGGCCTATGTAACCTGTGATCCCTGGCTTTAAGCCTACGGATGAATAGTAGAGCAACCGCAACGTGGTAAACAGAATAAATAACTGCCAGAGTTAGCTTAAGGGTTGATGGACAAGAACCGATCGAGAAGTTAAGTTGTTTTGATGATGGATGATCAAGGTGATTACTTAGTTGCAACTGTTTTGATTCACAGAATCTGCAGATATGTAATATTATAATTATAGGCCTACGGAATATTTGCAGTTTAGCGTCACTGTGTGGTAACGAAACTCACTATAGCGACGCCCTCCGTCTTTACTCAGGCATGGGACTGGCATTTGCACAGTGCAGTCAGTGACGGAGTTAGACAGATGTATTTGAAAAACATTTTAAAATTGTAAAATTGGTTCTTGTTTTTTATCCGACCACCAAAATTTATAAATTCGATGAAAAATATTTCCTGACGACATAGAAGCGGGATTTATCGCGTCAGGGTGGTTTAGGGCTCAGGTTAGGCGTCGTGAGGGTCGGTTAGGGTTAGTTTTATGGTTAGTGCAGACATTCTGCTGAAATTGAAGCTGGATTGATGAACAATAATTTTCAATGAAAAATTGTTGAAAAATATTTGCTGTCGATAGCTATAATAGGCCTAGAAGCGGGATTTATCGACCATATTCTTGCCTAAACAGAAGCTGGATCGATTAAAAGGATTCTCGGCAAACTAGAAGTTGGATTTATTAAAGATAACAACGCTGCAACGTTAGTTCTTGGTGTCTTGGTGGTCGGATAAAAAACAAGTACCGTAAAATTTGTATCGTTATACACCCTAGTTTCTTTAATGAAGTTCCTTAATAAGCGATCCAATTTAAAACACTGATTTTCCATTCTAAAAATAGAAAAAATCCTACTGACTTAACACCGCTTCGTTAATACGAATCACGTTTTGTTCCAAATTTACTTGCACACTCACAATGTCACTAGAACACAATATCACTTAAGTGCATATAACACAAAAACTTTTTGCATACCGAGTTATATGCTTCATGAAGCGAATTATTCCCAATAAACATCGAAAAGCAACCCGGATAGTATTTGTCAACGGATTCAATTTCGCACGTATACGTGCGAAATTGTATCCGACAACGAAGTGGGCGTGGCCGGATAGTTTCTGTTGCCCGGATAGTATCTCGCACGACACCGGCAACGCTAAATTTATTAATATACGTTTTCGCCGTGAAATGCACTCAAGGACCTGTTGACGCTAAACACGCAGTGATATTTAATAATACGCAATGATACGCAGCGATACGCAGCAGGACACTTAGACATAGGCCCGTGTGCTAAGGCAGGACTTGCCCGGACAAGCTGACGTAAGCATTGAAATTTGCCGCCTAGTCTGAGTTGAAACGAGGCTCCGTGATAATTTCTTCTGTGTTAAAACATAGGCTGTCTGGCTGTCTGGTCCAAAGTGAGGCTCCATAGTAATGCGCTTCCTATGCCTTAACGTTAGTGGAAAAACCCAGTCGTATAGCTTAAGCAGGCCTTTGTCTGGAAACGCGGTTTGTGCGCGAAAAGTGGCGTCGACACGCGTCTGAAATTCAGTCTTGTCCTGGCCGTGAAGGAGGTTGGATGTATTTGACAAGAGCTCCGTCGCGAATGAAATTTATGTAAGAATTTCGATCTGAATCGTGGAATATTAATTCAAATTGGAGTATTTCGACATCGACAACTACTTGAATGGTGGATTACATCATTTCGGAATATAATTAAAGTCGGATTACCGGTGTTGCGTCTTTGTGCAAACGTGGAATACAAATTGCACCGTCAGCGAGTAATTGCATGGATTATACATACGTGCGTCGTTTCGGTGGATTAAAACCTTGCGCTCCCTGCGTCCGCCTCCAAGTTAAGGTATGTGGAAATTAAGGTAAAATGGGTAAAATGGGGATTAATCGCCATTAAGTGATTTTGGGACATTGTGATAATCTTCCAAGGTGTGATAGATTATCGATTGCGTTAATTAGTAGTTCTTTAGCGTTCACTTGTGTTTTAATTTAGAATAAACGTGATTAATTAAGAAGTAAAGCCAAGTTGTCAGTCTTTGATCATGAGTGTTAGCCGTCCGACATCTCCGGCAATTATGGAGCGCCCGAACGAAGAGGAGGATCGAAGGTCACGGGCCTCTGATAGGTCACGAGTCAGTTCAGTGCTGGAGTTGATGATGGACCGAATGGATAATAAATTCGCAAAGATTGGACTACAAGTCGGCGAGGTAAACTCACGAGTAGGTACACTTCAGGGAAAGATGGAATCTCAAGTAGGTGCACTTCACGGACAGATTGAGTCACAAGTAGGAGCACTTCAGGGAAAGATCGAGTCACAAGCCGGCGAGGTCAGATCACAAGTAGGGGAAATTATGTGTCGCCTCGATACACTTGAAGTACAACTCGCTGTAGAGCCCACCACGAACCCTGACTACAGTAGGTCTGTAGTTACAACTAATACAGTTGTCGCGCCTATAATACACTCGAGCCATAGCCTGGTACCATGGAATGCGGACACAAGCGGACTCAGACGGAGTCAAGAATAGCCACTCAGCCTCGTGTTAATTACCATGAATATGATAATAGGGGAAACCGGTCCCATGAGGCCGAACGGATTTTGGACCCTGTTGGTGAATACGGCCTAACTCCTGGGATGGACCCTAGGGCTCTACGGCGAGGCGTAGAGCCCTAGCCCTTTAAAAACCTTTTACGTGTGTACATTATCTATTGTTTTCTGTTAAGTGGTTACTCATGCTGATGCTGATTTCTTTGATTGTTTGATTGCTTTTGCTTTTATTTTAGTCTTTCTCTGAATTTTTACTGTAGTGTTTACTACTTTAGTTTTTTGATAATTTTTTGTTTCCCTAGTTAAGTAATATCTTTGCATTCCAAATCTCCCTTCAGCTTTTACTTTCACACTTCACTTTGTTATTTAGGCCCCTACTTAGCGGGACTTGTCCCTTTTGGTGTGCCTATTTGTTCCCTCACTCTTATTCTACCTATTCACTTTGAGTATTCTCGTATTTCGGATTATGTCTATACTTTGCTAAGCGTACATGTACAATTGAATTGTTGGGATCAATAAAAATATCTTCCATGTCTATAATGCTTGCATTTATTTGTATATATTTGTTCAACGCATAGGCTACCTTTTTTGTGAGTCTAGGACAATACCCCCCCGGACAAAACCCCCGGACAAAACCCCCGGTATAAAACCCCCCGGACAAAGCCCCCTCACTCACAACCAAGCACTTGAGCATCTGGGAATACGTCGCTGACGACATTCATGGCGGCAAGTTCGCAGTCTGTAATGTAATGTGATGTCATGTAATGTAATGTAATGTATACATTACACGTACATTGTACATTGCATTACATTACATTACAAGTGTGCATTACATTACACGTTTATTGCATAACATTACATTACAATGTAAATACCTTACATTACATTGTATTGTATTTGATGTGATGTAATGTAATGCAATTACATTACACTAATGTAATGTCATGTCATGTCATGTAATGTACCGTAACAACGTAGCTACATTGTAATGTAATGCTATACAATACACTTGTAATGTAAGGTGTACGTGTAATGTACTATACATCACATCACATCACATTAAATCACATTACATTACGCTACACTGCATTACATTATATTACATTACATTACAAGTGTGCATTACATTACATGTTTATTGCATTATGTAATATAATGTAATGCTACTCAATACGCTTGTAATGTAATGTAATATAGTGTAATTATAGTGTAATTACAATTGGGGGTGGTGGGGTTTTATACCGGGGGTTTTGTCCGGGGGTTTTGTCCGGGGGGTTTTATACCGGGGGGTTTTGTCCGGGGGTTTTATCCGGGGGGTTTTGTCAGGGGGGTATTGTCCTGCTCCCCTCTTTTGTGTGTTATTCTTCTCAGAAAAATCCCGTGTTTTTCGTTTTTATCTTTTCTTGTATTTTCGCTTTTTATTATTTGGTTGCTACGTGACTATGCTCATGTATTTAATGTCTGTAAGTTTTTCCTCAATTTTATTTTCGTCTGATATTCCTTATGCTATCTCCGTACATTCTTGGAATCTGTTAATTCAGGTCACTCTATTTGACCGTTTAACTTGGTGCTTGCTAATAAAGTGGATGCAATTTACTTGCAAGGTTTCTAATTTTAAATTGCTGTAGGCCTACAAGATGTAAGAAAGTCCAATTTTTCTTGGTTTTCCTTTTTCTCGTTCTATTTCGGTTTTTTATTTTTAAAAACGATGTTTTTTCCCGTTGTTTATTCTGTTTTTGTCGTTTTAAACATCTATGGCGCGGTATCATTAGTTACTGCAACAGTGTCATTCTGTGACTTCTGTCAAGACTTAGTGTCAACTCGGTGACAGAAACCTATCATAAGGACTAACGATTTTATTCTTGGTTTTATCAGGTGGAATCTCAACGACGACGACTATAATCTTGGCCGTAGTTATCTGCGGATCTGTGGCCCTCATTGCCGTGGCAGTTGTTATCGGAATACTCGTGGCACAATGGATAAAACGCAGGTATACTGAGTAGGAATGTTCAGCATTTATTGCGTGTATCCAAGCAGGCTAACACCCTGACTAACTACCAACAAAAGTGTGCCTCGAGTATCAAGTCTTGCAGTAAAATACTAAATGCCAACACATAAAAGGAGGGCTACACACTTGAACGAACACAAGATAATGTTTCATTTTTCCTTATGTGTCTTAAGGAAAGACGATTAAAGAACATGCGGGGATGAAGATTTTGAGAAAGCCTCAATTTTACTGGCGAGATAAAGTTCAGCAGAATGCGTATCATGGGCCCAAGAAAAAAGATGGTCAGTCGCTAAATTATTAGGAAAAAGATAGGGAAATCAGCCGTGTGTAAAATGATTAAGAGAGGGTCTGGGACAAAAACCCTGAGGAACGCCCAATATAAAAGTGGCCCACTGAGTTCAGAAAATAATGATCATTTGGGTAAACGATCGGACAGGTCTGAACTAAAGCCAAATGAGAAGATGGTTCATTAGTCCATAGAAGATCTCAAGACGTTGAAGTAGAATGTATGGTTGACTGTGTCAAAGAGGAGACGTCGAAGAGAGTCACTTGAGACTTGTCAACAGTTGAATATGTACCAGGAAGCAAAGCGAAGAGGGGTGATTCTGTGTAGTGGTAAGCTCTACATGGTGGGCCAGTTCAAGTTTTACGGGCTTGAAGGTAATTCATATCTACGTACAATAGCCAAATTTCAACGAAATATATGAAACAGAACAAAGTTATATCACTTTCAGTGAGCCCACCCACTGTTTTTTTAACGAGCCAGAAACTTAATGCATCAAAAAGTACTACAAAAACGATTTTTTAAGTCACATCTCAAATAATTATTATCAAATGAACTTGATATTGCTTCACAACTTGTGTTCAATGCGTCCCCCCACCAGTGCTTACACTTGTTCTCAATCTCTTTGTAAAGTTCTTGAAGGCCTTGTAACCCGTGTTGATGTGTTCCAAAGGTAAGCCTTCAATTCACTTATCACTCTTGGCTTTGGCCGCAGATTGTGGTATTTCTCCGGCATGGCTTTGCTCATTTGATATTCTATTGAGATTGGTAAAAATCCGGAGATTAATGGGCTATTGTTCTTCTCAATGACGTCTGAACAATAATATTGATGTTGAGCTAATCTTCTTTCATCAATGGCATATTTCTTAACTTTCATTTTAACTCATAATTTCTCTCCGCTCTCACTGTTTATCAGAATAAGTGATGATTATAGCTTAAGCTCCAAGACCCTGCTAATAAAGTATCTGGATACACATTTTTGTCTGTCACTGAAGCCTTGGTGATTTTAGTGTCTCATAAATTTCAATTTTACTGTTTTAATAGCAAAATTTGATTCTGAAAAATTCTTCATTTGTAACTTCATAGTCATCCTGCTAAATTATGTCAGTGTCTCGCAGCAACGCTGGTACAATGGTACATGTTTCAATTCTAAATAGTAACAATAATAATTATCTGTCAATATCAAGTTCATTTGATAGCAATTATTTGAGATTTGACTTAATAAAATCGTTTTTTGTTGCTTTTTTGTTCCGTTACGTTTTGGATCGTTAAAAAACAGTGAGTGGGCTCATTAAAAGTGATGTAACTTTTGTTCTGCTTCAAATATTTCGATGAAATTTGGCATGCATTTGGCCATTTACATGACTTCAAATTAACAGAAGGATATGAATTACATTTAAACATGTAAAACCTGATTTGAAAAATTCTTAGTTTTGACGAAGATATTGACAGAAATCCGTAGGGGAAATCTTTTTTATGGCCCACCGTGCATATAAGACTGGTGTGTTGGGAGGAACCTCAAGTGCTGAAGACAGGGGAAAAGTTGTTTGGAAACAAGTCTTTCTATAGTCTTATGGGAAACATATGCTGCGTTTGAAATGGGTAGATAATTTTTTACAGGTGTTAAGGTCAAAATTGATGCAGAAAAAAGCTGCAACATCACCGAGGATGTCAATAATCTATACAAATAAAAATGTAAAACGTTACCGTTTGCAATGAATAATCTCGGAAAGTTCTTGACCGATTGTTTTGAAAATTTTCGCAACATGAGCGGGTTTGTATAATGCATTTTGGGAAAAGCGCAATCTTTACGAGAAGAAAAAAACACAACTTTTGAATTCGATTCGATATACGTCGATGGATTCCACACATTTCGATTTCAGCTTTCACGCATCTGTCCGTCCATTTTTCGGCCGCGTATTATCACGCATATCCGGCCGTCTTTCTATAGCGCATATTTATATGTAACTTTTCGTTCGATTCGATATACGTCGATGGATTCCACCCATTTCGATTTCAGCTTTCACGCATCCGTCCGTCCATTTTTCGGCCGCGTATTATCACGCATATCCGGCCGTCTTTCTATAGCGCATATTTATATGTAACTTTTCGTTCGATTCGATATACGTCGATGGATTCCACACATTTCGATTTTTCGTATTATCAGGCATATCCGGCCGTCTTTCTATAGCGCATATTTATATGTAACTTTTCGTTCGATTCGATATACGTCGATGGATTCCACACATTTCGATTTAAACTTTCACGCATCCGTCCGTCCATTTTTCGGCCGCGTTTTATCACACATATCCGGCCGTGTTTCTATAGCGCACATTTATATGTAACTGTCGGTTCTTACAAAATCGTCCATTTGCGGTCGTTTTTATGACGCACTATCCGCGCGTCTTTCTATAGCGCATATTTCTAGGGATAGAGGAAGGGGAGGGACGGGAGGGGAGGAAACGGGAGAGAGGGATGCAGGGAGGGAGAGAGGGAGGGAGGGACGGAGGGAGGGATGGCCGGGTACAGCTAGTAATTAAAAAAGGCGGTAGAGGGGCAATTTACATGATTTTAAATTGACAGAAGGAAACACTGAGCGAAGATCAGAGTTCAAAATAGAACGGAAGCCTTCAAAGACAATTGTGTCGTTAGGCAGAATGTGGTAGGAGGAACATTGGTAGTTGGCCTAGTGACGAGAAGACTGTAAGTTTTGGCTGTAAGTATGTTGAGAAAGTTATTTGTGGAAAAGCAGGAGCCTCCAAAGGCCGAGGTGATCAATCGGGAATCTTGAAATGGAAGATAACTGCGCTTTTGAGTATGTTTGAATGCGCACTTGTTATAGCGCGCCTTCAAGCTTACTACTCAGAGGCGCTCCCGACTACAGCGCGGACACTGCATCGGAGTTTCACGCCGAAGCACATGACCAATTGCGAGTGAAGGGCTTGCCCAGGGTCTCTACGCGGCGACCTGAGGTGGATTCGAACCTGCAACCCTCCGGCTACAAGGTGACGAACATACCCACTACACCACCACGCCCCACAATGGCATTTGGAGAGACTAGTTGTTCCCATTAGACGGTCTGCTTGTGAAAGTAGAGACGGAAAGAGCAATCCTGACGGCAGCTGACAGAGCTGAGCCCCATCAGTAACATGCGTGGATAGTAAAAATGTTGAAAATAATTCGACCACGCGGAACAAAGTTCCTGAGACGAATAAGTAGTAGGGTTGCCAACTTTCGATTATGAAATTTCTGGACGTAGTGCGAGCCCCCACGATTTGTGGAAATTGTAGCGATTAGGATCCGGCCACTTTGGCGAAGCACTATATATCCCGTCTATAGAGGCTGCAGCGGCAGAGCGGCCTACAAGAGTGAAACTCAGTAAATTATCATCCTTGTATGCAGGTCTATCCCGCAAAATATGCTACATTTAGAATTTAGGCCTACTTAGAAAATGTGAAAATATGCAAGGTACCGTACAGGATCTGTATTCTTGTATGGATACCATGAAAGTTAGGCTATAATGGAATGCGCACAGAAAGTACAAGAGAAATATTTTTTCATCGACTAGTAGGCCTATAACAAGATTCAAATATCAATTCTCAAACGTGAAGTAGGCCTACATTAAGGTTTTATTTTTCTTTCAAATCTATACTTCTGCTCACTTTGCTTGCAATGCATTGAGCAGAAATTTCTGCTCCAAAACATAATGTAAGAATATTAAGAAATCTCCATTGTAAGATTGATCGACATGCATTGACTTTCACACATAGCTCACTTTTACCAATTCAGGCCTCATCCGGTTTCATTCATCAGTCCACAGATTTTTTTATCATTGAGACAATACCTTCAACATGTGCATTACAGTACTTATCGGAATTTCTCAAATTATATCCAGCCAGTTTCTTGAAATTTGGAGCATCACATTCAAAAAGGAATTCTACCCAACATCTATCGACTTTTGGCTTTGTCTTCAGTTTTGGAAGAACTTGTCTTAAGATGCAATGTTCCTTGTTCCTTGTATAAGTCATCTCCCAAAACTGTAATTCCACGTGTGCCAATTCATGAGTTCTATCAAACTGTTGAACGATAAAATATCATCAAGACTCACTATTTTGATTTTTTCTGGAACATTATTTTCAAAATTGAACCACTGATTCAAGTAGGCTAATAGGCCTACTCGTGTCTAGACATTGAGTGCATCTTTCTTGAAACAATTTGTAAATCTCAGACTCTTGCAAAATTTTATTAATAGATTATTATATTTCAGGAAAGTTGTTGTCTTTGTTGAATGGTGCAACTGTTTAATTTTTCCGTACTCATATTATTTCTGGACATTACATTGTCCAGAATGACCTTCCTATGTTTTCTGTACACGGGATGTTATTTCTGAACGATCCAGAAAAAATCTGTACGGTTGGCAACCCTAATAAGTAGTTCTAGCTATTATCTCAGATTAAATTAGCAGCGAAGATATAGGCATAGCAGTAGATGAAGTCATAATTGTCGTGTGAATGCGTACAACCAATAGCATGCACTTGCTCCATGACGAAAATAAGAATCAAGACACGCGACCTCGTTATAGTTCCGGTGAGTGCGTTGTCAAGTGCTCTAACCTTCAAAGTTGGAGTAAATCAAAGGTATAGATTTACAATGGCAGAATTAATCTTACGTAAAGGGCTATAGATGATCGAATTATATGACTCACAAAGATTTTGATATCACGTTTGATTCGCTTTCGTATCACCGATTTCCTGAAATATTATGCCAGGGTACATCGTCAACTGTACCAGCTGACCATTCTTTGCACATCGTAGGTAGAAACGTTAAGATGCTGTCCAGTTATTTGCGAAGCGGTGTAAGGTGGCTTGAGCGTAGAAGTTAGACAGGTAGGCCTCAAATGAGTGTACACAAAGCATAACATTCTACATTGATTGTTGTGGTTTCAGGAAGAGCGTTATTTCACCATATGCGGCTCCTCATTCTAATGGCGAGAGTCAACATGAGATGTACACGGAACTTGGTGTGATGTCCGATGGCTATGACAACGTTGTTCCACAATATGCTTCTCAATCTAACGGCGAGAGTCAACATGAGATGTACACAGAACTTGATGTGATGGCCGATGGCTATGGCAGAATTAATTCACAATATGCTGCTCAATCTAACAGCGAGGGGCAAGATGAGATGTACGCAGGACTTGATGATCTGCCAAACCTAAATAATTATGATTTGGAAATCGACAATGTGGGTAAATACGATGAATTGAAGGAAACTACTGAATCCATTCGACGATCCGGCATCGACAATGACTATATTTGAAAAGTAACTTACCGACTAAGTACGGAATAAACTGACGGTTGAGAATGGTCGAAATGTAGTTTAAATCCTTGTAGGTGTACGACTATTAAAATGCCTTATAACATAGCAAATTACGAGTGGACCTATGTTAGTCCTATAGAAATGCAAGCCATATTTTCACGCTTTTTTAGAACATGCTTTTCTTGAAATGAATGTCTTCTATTGACGTTTTAAATGGCCAGTGTTTCGCATTGTTTCTATACTAGAGTATATGCCTTAATTCATTCTGAGAGTTTATATAGCGCCTCTTCAAGGAGCGGCTAGAGGTAGCCTATTCAGAGTTGGTTCAAGTCCACCCTTGGCTAAAAGGAGATGACCATGCAGTTGGAGGACCCATCAATGGACAGTGTTTAATCTACACCGTGTTTCAAAAAAGTAAGCCAATCTGTTTTTCATATATCTCCCATGCCTAATGACATATCACGCTAAAATTTTCCAAACATTCAGAAAAGTGGACCAAGAATATGATTCAAAAATTTCATGAGGTAAAGTTGAACGGATAAAAAGATATGAATCTTTCAACTTCCTATGCCGAAATTTCAGTTTACAAGCAATTTTCTGTTAGATTCAATAAAATGTAAGTCATACTGTTTATATTATATCTCTAATGCCTGACGATTAATCATACTAAAATTTTCCAGATATGTAGAGAATTGAACTAACAATATGATTCCATCAGTATGGTTTGATTATTTAATTAAATAAGATGCTCAAAATGTCCTCCTCCTGCTTGCACGCAAGCCTGGAGGCGCTGGCGCCGGTCCTAGGACGATTGATCACCGGACGGTTGATCACCGGACGGTTGATCACCGGACGATTGATCACTGCGGACGTTTGATCATCGACCGATTGATCACCGGACGATTGATCACCGGACGATTGATCACCGGTCTCGTGGTCACTGCAATTTATTAACTAAGGATGAAAGATAAATGTCGTAACTACCGCTAATAAAGATAAACATTTGTATAAAACGATATGACACAGACTCAATCTACCACATAATGCATTTAATTTGCAATGAAATTATAATAAGTGAAATGTGAAATTATACTGAAACGTCAAGCGTTATTAAACTGGTAACTAATCAGATAAACTGATGCGTGGCCTACTTATTCTGACGGGCTTTTGCTGTGTGTATGTTTAAGAAATAACAGAAGCTGACGATGTTTATCTTTACTAGCGGTAATTACGACATTTGTCTTTCATCCTTAGTTGATAAATTGCAGTGACCACGAGACCGGTGATCAATCGTCCGGTGATCAATCGTCCGGTGATCAATCGGTTGATGATCAAACGTCCGCAGTGATCAATCGTCCGGTGATCAACCGTCCGGTGATCAATCGTCCTATCCGCTTTTATCTGGTTCGGCTGTCCGTCTGTTTATCCCCTTCTTCGACTGTCCTCGTACGCTCGCTGTTTCTCTCACTCAGCTATAACATGTATCTCTGTGTGTCGCTCAGTTTCGTGTTGCTTTACAGCGAATTCCATAGTTATTGTTTTAAACACCTACATGTATGGAGATTGCTGTTCTGCTGTAGCCATAATCTGCTTGCAGCAACGTTTGACTGGTTAAAAAAAAGACGACGAAGCAGCGTTTACTGCAGTGGCGTAGCAATATAGGTCGTGCAACTCGAATAGATACCAAGCTTAATAATTATTTATCTTAACTTATAATATCTCCTCTTTTGACCTATACAGTAGACTCAATAGAGACATTGCGGAGCCATGTACGAAGTCTTAAGAACAATCCCGCATACAAGCATATATCCACAAAATGCCCAAGATAACCTTTTACGCACTAAGCTACCAGGTAAGTGGTGCAAAAGTGGCAGGGTAGGGCAAGAGTGGCATCCCCACTTTCGAAGTATGTACTTATTTTCTGAAACCTTTACCTAGTGCGAACATAGACTATCATTAAGTGTTACGTTTTCATAAACCGAGAGTTTCCAAGAGTTGAATGGTAAAAATTTTATATAATTTTTTCGATTTTTCGCGTTATTTGCAACTCCCGTGAGTATCACAAATATGTTGCTCACTTTCAGTATTGAGATCGCACTTGTTAAAGTTTTATTTTGAATTATGTAGGAATGTGTGTTCTTTTAAATGCTAAAAAGTTTAAGAATTTAGACAACGCAATAATGTTGATAGATACTCGTAATTATGAGCACCCAAATCGGGGCAAAAGTAGCATTGTATGCCAATCTTGCCCCCGTTTTACGTGCCACTATTGCCCCATCACTGACATTTTTGCCCCAGCGGTATGGCAGTTTTGCCCCAGCGGTATGCCAGTTCTGCCCCAGTGGTATGCCAGTTTTGCCCACATGTATCCTACCGGTATATTAGTTTATTAATTGGTTGGCACTTTGTCATTGTACATAATGTACTATGTGATGAAACGTTACATATAAGCGTAACACTCAGCGAGAAATTCACACTGACGAAGTATTGTGCCATTCCATGAAAATGTTGTCTATTGGAGATTTTTCGAAATGCCATGGCAATGATAAAGCATGGAATTTCAAGCTATTGACCTACGCCATTGGAATCCTGGCTTTGTGCATGCCTATAATTTATGCCTATTGACGTTTCAATAAAGCGTCGTCTGTGACTTGGAGATCGGCTAGACACGTGCAGGATGAAGTGAAGAAGGCAACCAACGTTAGGTTGGAATCGGCCAATAACACAGAACAATTAGACAAACAAAAAGTGAAGAAACTTCAACAGGATATTCATTCATTAAATGCACTTGTATAGCGTCTCTTCAAGAAGACTACTCAGAGGCGCTCCCAACCTCAGCGCGGCCAAATAAAACTGTTTTAAGATGAGAGAGGAAAGTCTGAGAATGACTTTTAAAAAGAGAGCAGAGTGTCATAGGAAGGCCATTCCAGGTTGATGCATATAGTGGAAGTAGGCCACTAGCAAAGGGGTACCGAGAACAGACTTTTCAATTGAACGATGGAGCGGAAGTGGCGAGCACTAAGAGTAGAGTAACAGATCTCTCAAAGGTAGGAAGGAGCAAGGCCTAGCAGGCAGTGCCAGACTAGGGTAGAGATCCTATTCTCTATTTGCTGCTTGACATGAAACTATAGTTGAGAACGTCAAGCATATGGCTGGAGATAAGGGCTGAATTTGGGTATGCATGGGGCCAATATGGTGGGCTGCAGAGAGCAGGACGCGATCAAGGCAACTCAGACAGGCACTCTTCCGTGCTCAACCAGCGTGCTGCCTTAGGCAAGCATAGAAAGAGCAACAGTAGTCAAGTCTGGTGGCAATGAAAGAATGGACACGGGTAGCAGCAAAAGTAGAAGTAAGCGAGCAACAGTGTGTAGTTGACGAAGTTGATAATAACACACGGCTGAGTGAGTGAGTGAGTGGGTGAAGCAAAAGTGAGCTCTTGGTTCAGAGCGACACCAAAGTAACGGACTTTGGTTGAGAAGACATAATCAGGAAAGGCAGCACCAATAGCCCCTATTATACAGTACCGTAGCAACTTTAAAACAGGACACAAAAGTGAAAAGGTTCTAAAAGCTTATGAAGAAAAGAAAACTTGGAATATCACCAGAATTCAAAGAATCAATGCAAAGCTCAAATCGCCCCGCAGAAAACCAGAGATCCGTGCCCAACCAGCACGTCTTGGGGAACCTGCGAGCCTAACAACTGAGAAGTCAAAACACAAGATAGTGCAATCAATGTTAAGGTAGCACCTACCTTTGATATAAGCCATATAAAAGTATCAACTGCCCATATTTTTCTTGGACCAAATTGAGATAAGTGATGAGAGAGAAAGAGAGAAACTGTTCCAGTCTGGTCCTTCCAGGAAATGTAAACATGATAGACTACCAATGAGGCTTAGCCCATCTCACCTATGAGGACATTCAGAACAGTGCTGCCACTGACTCCCAGCCTATGCTCAATGATTGCTCATCTGCGAAGAAATTCAGAAAGTGATACCGCTGATACTCAGCATATCCTCACCTGTGAGAAATTCAGGCAAGTAAAGCAGCGTTTAGGTATAAAGTGGCTTCATGCAAAGGCTTGACGTCTTGTTCTCTTGTTCAGAAAAGCCATCGCCAGGTTCTTATGCCTACTGCTGCTGGCAAGCGTAGAAGAAGAAGCGAATATTTGGCAATGCTGCATGAAGTCAAGTGCGTGCAAAGCAAATCTATAGAGGAAAACATGCATAAGATGGAGCAAAGAGGGGGCTACCTTCTGCGATGGCAGGTACCTGAAAATGGAATGACAATGGAAGCCGAGAAATAGCAAAATGCATTTAAAACACAGAAAATTAAAAGTCACAATAGACTTATTTCTTGTGTGCCTTTGTCTTTGTTGTTTACTAAGAATTTTGTCTAAATGTCAGAAAATATTTAACATTGTTGTGATTTTTGTGATTCAAGCTTAATACAAAGCGCCAATTCTGTAGATTGCTTAGCAAAACCGGTACTTGAGGGCTTTCAGGGAAGGTACCTTCTCATGACACTCTGCATTGCTGTGTGCAATAGTCTGATTTAATATGTAAAACATAAATTCCTGATTATTGTTGTAAAGCAAAATTGTTGAAAACGTAGCCTATGTTACTGTCTCTGGGGGTACGAAGGGCATGCCAGTCTTGCCCTCAACAAGGGGTAAAAGTGGCATGATACTCATGCCCCACATGGCGGGGCAAGAGTGGCCTTTTGGGTGTCTCCACCTCATGCCAGATTGTAATTAAGAAATCGTATCCAGTAGCAATTTAAAGAATTTTATGGATGCACCGATGATCTACCTACACTACAAAACAAGTTTCATCTTGATATGTTTAATATTGCATATTTTATTCCACATTTTGTGACTTTATGCCACTCTTGCCCCCACCTCCCCTACCTTACTTAATTATATTCAACATGACATACTAATATGCAAAAATGCCACGCTCAACTAGAACAAAGCATTTTGAACAACTGGAGAGCTTGGCGTTTTGATAATTTACCTAGGGTTCGTTGTAGTCATTCGGAAACCCTGGTTTTTCCATACATTGCTAATTGCTTCTATCTACAAGCAAACAGTTTCTTATTTTTATTTATTTATTTATTTATTGTAACCATCAACCATAAACAATAGACATAGTATAACATGCTTCACATAATCGGATGGCAACAAGGAAGGCCCTAAGGGATGAATATCCCGCTAACAGGGACACCTAATTACATGTGCAATTTTAATGGATGGCTAGACGGTTGACATCATGAATTGAACAATAGGCTAAAAGAACAGCATAATATGACAATTAATGTAGAAAACTTAACTAAAGAACGCAAAACAAACACACAAAAATAAAAATAAAAAATCAGTGCCTACAAGGTTAAATATCTTTGCAGTCATTAATCAAGTAGTTGCGCAGTAGTGATTTTGCCCTTGGTAAACTGGAAGCTTGCTGAATATGATTAGGAAACGAGTTCCATATACATGGCCCAGTATATTTAATATGGAATCTTCTTGAATTTAATCGAGCGGATATGGCTCGATAACGAGAGGAGTTCCTAGTGGAATAGTAGTGTATTTCAGATCCTTTTTGGAAGTACCCTGAAAAGTTAAGGGGTAGAAGATCATGGGAGAACCGATACATAAAGATTCCTATCTGGAAAGTCATTATTTGGTGAAACTTTAATAAACTAAATGATTGAAATAAAGGACTTGAGTGAGTAAAAGGCTTAACTCCAGCTATGATACGTATTGCACGTTTTTGGAGAAGTACCAATTTATTGAGCCTGGATTTATAAGTAGATGTCCAAACTAAATTACAGTATGAGAGATAAAGATATATTAATGAGTAGTATAATTTAACACGGATAGTGGGAGGGAGTATATGGGAGGTTCGACGAAGGATACCAACACTTTTTGCAACCTTGGCAGAAATATATTTAATATGATCATTCCATGTGAGGTGTTGATCAATGTACACACCAAGAAATTTGGTGGAGCTAACCTGCGTTATGGAGGTATCATTGATAGACAGTTGCAATTCATTCTGGGGGCATATCTTTTTATTAGTTCGAAAGAGCATAAAGTTAGTTTTATCTATGTTTAAAGAAATTAGCAGAGAACCACTCGGCTATAAAAACGAGCTCATTGTTTACTGTTTGTATTAGACTTTGGTAGGATTTGTGAGAGTGGTAGACATTTGTATCATCAGCAAACAAGATGAATGAAAGAGTAGGAGATATATTAGGCAAGTCATTAATGTATAAAAGAAATAGCAGGGGTCCGAGATTAGAACCTTGGGGCACTCCATATCTAACAATTCTAAAGCCTGAGAGAGCTCCATTGCAGGAAACGCACTGGAGACGTCTTTCGAGATAACTGGCAAACCAGGCTAATTGGATGCCTCTGATGCCATAATTAGCTATTTTTTTTAATAGGATCTCATGATTCATGATTAGACCATTGACTTCTAGATACATTAAGATGATTATGTATCTAGCTGTTTCTGTTGAGGTCTACTTCCTTCTTGCATGATTTATTTTATTATTCAGAGCCTAGTAGCCAATTAAAATAATATTGTAATTGGCTACACGCTCTATATTATGGAGTGTGTGTTTGGGTGGTAGCTGCTTTTTGATTAGCCCACCTTAAGGGTGTTTAAGTATCCTTGCTTCGGTGGTCTTCATCGGATAATATGAGTAGAATGATTGCTGGCAGCATCAAAGCTTCATTCGAGTAAGCGCCGCACGGTGTTCGATAGGTCTAAAGCAAGACGATTTTGCGCATTAGGTTTTATATAATCGGTTGTCATAATGACGGTAATCAAAACTCTCAGCTGTACAAGTGACTGAATTCGATCATCACCTTAACGACTTCTCTATGAAACAGGTAAAATAGGATCAAGCTTCGTCAAAGTTCGTCCAAGACAGATTTTACTTCCGGGTTGTTGATAATAACACGCTCCGATGAACGTAGTTGTCAGATACAAGATAAAGGAAAGAGATGATAGAAGAAAGATATAGACACATACAGACAGACAGGGACAGAGACAGGGACAGAGATAGAGACAGAGAGAGATAGAGACAGAATAGCAGAAATAAAAAATTTAATATTGAATCAATCACCAAAGCCGCTCACCAGCAAAGCGAGAAAGGCAGGGACGACAGATTGGTCTAGATAGAAAGAGCAGGGGAATGCAAACATATCGAGAGACTTCACATTGAATTAACCGCCAAAGTCACCTCCCACCAATGGAGAAATACACGAAAGAGATTAGAAGACGAATTAGCGAGAGAAGGACAGAGAGACAAAGACAGGCAGACTAAGAAAGAGGACGAGAGAGGTAGACTGAGAAAATTTTAGATTGTCTGTCCACCGAGTAGAGTCTTCAGACGCGATCTATACAGCGAATCTGTCAAATAGAGACTAAAATAAAATTGTCTTGACGACCAGTTGTCGAATCCGGGCTAACATCGCCAAAAGACGTCGACACAGAGGTCTGTCCATAGCGTGGGTCTGGCTGTCACGATACGCACGACCTATCTGGAATGGATGTTGCTATCTTACAGTTGTGCAGCATACATGTAGGTTATGTAATACAGGGTGGGCCAGCAGGAATGCAACAACTTTGACGCCTTATAACTTGAACAATTTTTAGCTTAGCGTCTTGTCCAGTATATCCGATTGAACATAATTATCCATTTTATCATTCTACAAAATATGTAAGAGATACTCTTACGACGTTTTGAGATAATGCTATTAATATTCGACGTGCCATTTTCTTGCCATAAAACCGCAAAAAGTCTGTTGCTGAGTATACCGTATTATGTCAAAAAGCTAATTTTGCATAATTTTGCACACGGTCGTTCTGAGTGTTTGTTGGGTCTGAATCGTGAAGATCTTCTCGTCTGGATCCATGTTCTGTCGATCTTTTCATCTGTCATTCGTTTCTTGTATCATTCGTTAACCTTAAGCGTGTGGTTGCGCGTGCTCGGCTTCTGAAGGACAGGAAGCACTTTTCACTTTTCGTTGGCTGTTTTAAAGCTTGTAAAGACGGCGCCATTCTTTATTACTCCAAAGGCTAAGGTGAACAGTGTTTATTACTGCGACGAAGTACTCGCAAGAGGACTGCTACGTGATGTTGCGCAACTGTCTGGAGTTGATGGTTACATCTTTCAGCAAGATGGAGCGCCGGTGCATCGTTCACGTCATACATTGCCTATCTAAACGCTAACGTGCCAGAGTTAACTGAACCGGAGAACTTGGCACCAAACAGTCCGGATTTAAACCCGATTAACTATTCAACCTGGGGTTGTCTTCAGCAGCTGGTCTATCATGAACCGACACGTGACGTTGAACATTTGAAAGAAGTGATTCTTTGCTGCTGAGTTGAAATAACCCAAGCACTGGTGGACTCAGCCATCGATCAGAGGTCGTCTCGTGTTAATGCAGTCATTAAAGCACGTGGTGGACATATTGAGTATTTTGCTAGACTAATGGTAAATCCACTGAAGATATTAATTGTTATTAATTGTTAGTACTAAGTGATTGTTTAGAATTGACATATTCAGTTTCAGACTTTTTTCTTGCAGTTTTATGTCAAAAAATGGCACATCGAATATTAATAGCATTATCTCAAAATGTCGTAGTAGTATCTCTTAGATATTTTGGAAAATGATACAATGGATAATTATGTTCAATCTGATATGTTGGACAAGAAGCTCAGATAAAAATTGTTCAAGTTATAAGGCGTCAAAGTTGTTGCATTCCCGCTGGCCCACCCTGTATATATTACACATTTCTGACAATGTACTTTATATTTTGACATGTGCGATTATGCGTCCTAGAGTAGGCTATTATTCTTTTCGCGCAGACTATTTACACGATAATTTTGCCAAAAATTAATGTCCCTTAATTCTAGAAAGGTCTTCGAACAAATTTCAGCTTTTTTCATGCCATTAGCCATAGAGTGACAGCGTATCTAGTGATCACATACATCCTTCTGGTAATAGCCTGTAGGACTGGGATCGTGTCTAAAGCTAGTAATGTATACACACTCGACCAAATAGTACCGTAGGTGTCGCAGCACGTGTAAACGTGTCAAGTATTTTACGATGTTTTTATACTTGCTAAGAGCGATGAGAAATAAACAAGGGTTTACTACCTGCGAGAACTTCCTATGTAAACATTCAAGTAAAGCTACGCAAAGAGAGGTTATAGCTGATATAAATACCAGGGATGTTAGCTAACCCTCGAACGCTTCGTACTCAAAATTAATTGCGATGAATTGATAATGTTCACTTAACCTCAGGTTCTCGAGCTTTCAAGTTAGGATCATTTGCGGCTTCTGACTATGATTAACAACAGCTTTAGGTCTACACCGGTGACTACAAGTCCCAAGGCCATATCGAGTTTTCCCAAGAGACTTCCTGCTTGTGTGAAGGCATGAGTCGGACACTTAGATTATGTTTTGTCATAAGCTATTTAGCATAATTCAGAATCCGCAATGAAAGACGATGTTATCCGACATTGAAAATTGCAAGCGTGGTTCAATTTCTTTGCGTGATTTTGAAGATGCGGAATAGAAGCAGCTATATTTTCTGAAGCAACGAAAACTCTTCAGTGGCATTTTCAGAGATCGTTTAAAAATCGCTCCCCTTAAAATTTAGAAAATCTCAGTTGGTTGCAAGGAAATCGAATTTTTCCGGTGGGACATTTTTATCCACCGTGTAGACAGTGCAACCCATTCAGGCAACATTTTATTTCTTCTGCGATCGAGCACCAGCAGTGCTCTCCGCATTACACGTCGTCAGATGGCTACTGAAGCAAGCTAAAACATCTGTGTACGGCTACTTCTGCGCATGGCATCGTCGGCCAAGTCGATCGCTCATCGACTCCTATCATCCTATATGTCATTTCAGCGGATTATTTTGATCAGTATCTTCGAATGCCTGAGGGATGGAGACAAACCTTGTATGGTCGGTGCCAACGTCGAGTCCATCACGGCTTCATCGCTCAATCTTCACTACATGAACATTTCCACTGATCCTCATTATGTGCCTCCTCCACTCAAACAAACTATTGTTCAAACTCATGCTGTCAATTTTAATCTATGGGACATTTATAAGGCGCTTGCATCTGTAAAAGGCAACTCCACCGGTCCTGATGGCATACCATCATGGTTGATGTCAACCATGGCACATCTCTTAGCTCTGCCTATTGCGGATCTGTTCACTTGCTCTCTTACTAACTCTTAGGCTATGTCCCTTTACGGTGGCGCCTCAGCATGACCACCCCCCTACCCAAGGTTTCTTGCCCTGTCAAAGAAGCTGACTTTAGACCCATCACTATCACTTCCATCCTTTCTCGCATCTTGGAAAAAATTGTCGCACGCAAGTACTTTTATCCCTTTATCGCAGAACCCTTCACCAACCGGATCTTTGCAGACCAATTTCCTTTTCTCCCTTCTGGATCCACATCTGCGGCGCTGATATCCATTACTCATGAACTCCAAACCATGCTCGTTTCTGAGCCCTATGTAAGACTCCTATCCCTTGATTTTAGCAAGGCTTTCGACACTATTAGACACAAGCACCTCGCCGATCAATTATCATCACAGCCCATTCTGGATTTCTTATTCAACTGGGTGCTTGCTCTCTTGCACGAGCGTCAGCACTGCACCAAATTTGGGGTGAAATCTCGTCGCTCTGTACCATCAATGCTTGTATTGTGCAGGGCTCTGACCTTGGACCTACTGATTTTGTTATAGCCATTTCCAGTTTCAAACCCAAATTTAGTGGTAACCGTCTTTCTAAAATATGCCGGTGATAGCTAGGCTACTTGCTAATGTCAGCTTCTTGCATTGACACCACTCTTACTGAACTTGACCATATATCACAGTTGGCATCCATTAGCAATCTTAAACTAAATCGAGCTAAGACCAGTGAAATGATCATCAGGCGACCTCGGTCTAAAGCTATTGCTCTTCCTCTCCCCCCCCCCATCTCGGACATCGAAAGGGTCCAGCAGATGGTTGTTTTGGGTGTGACCATCTCCGATCGGATTGGCTTTGAGGCTCACATTAACGGAATATGCTGTAAAGCCCGGCAATCCATGTTTGCGCTGCGTGCTTTGGTCGCCCACGGCCTACATGGTCAACGTCTGTTTGACGTTGTTAGAGCTACAACCATTGCAAGATTACTTTATGCCTCCCCTGTTTGGTGGGCATTTGCCAGCGCAATGGAGCGAAAACGTCTTAACGGTCTTTTAAGAAAATTGACCCATTCTAGCTTCCTTCCTGCCGATTTTCCTAGTTTTGACGAACTCGAGCTGTTCTAGAGCTGACTCTATACTTTTTTTCCGCTCTATCCTCCTAAATCTTTGTCACATTCTTCACGATCTCCTCCCTCCCGATAAGCTCACTCCATACAATACTCGACCAAGGCCACATAATCTAACCCTTCCTAGAGTTGATTCTTTGCCAGAAGAAGTTTTATTATGCGAATGTTGTATAACTTTGCATAAATGTTTTCTATTATTTATTTCCAATGTAAACTACTGTGCGTTTGATGGTGGTCTATTAAAGAATATTCTTACTTACTTACTGACTTTTAGGAGTAGCCTATATGTCCCTCCATTAGAGTCCATCTGATAGCTTATCTCTCAAAGTGAGGTTGACTCTGTCTTTGCTGACCTGGTCGACACGGTTAGGCAACAGATACAGTCTCACAGAGATTCTGAATTGGACAGACTTCAAGTGTTTATAGTAGCAGCATACAGAATCCCTTGCTAAGTTCTCAGATCTGAAGTGGGCCATTCCAGCGGATGGACCAACAAAATCCGCTGCATCGTCGAGGGAGTACTTCACCATAAGCGAAGACATGTATGAATGTACTTGGTTATAATTATATGAGTTTACACCCTAAACGCCGTATGACTGCAAAGGCCTCTTCGAATCGATCCACTCACTCTGATTTCCTGAGCACCATATAGAGCATCATCCATGAGTAAAACAAACACGCAGAAGAGCAACCCATTTATTGCCTATGCAGAAAAACAAGCGTGACGCTTCGACACCTATATGTACAATCTTATTGTACCTTATTCATTCTCAATGAAATTCGTATTTTAACTGTCGACAGTTCTCTGGGCCACTTCTTAAGCCTATAGACTGCCAAAAAAATATGCTTTTCGAAGACAGTTTTTGTTTTGTGTTTCAGCTGTGTCACGCATTTCCATCCGCCATTATGCCAACGATGAATGTCCTTTTAGGAAGACAAGACACGGATTTCAGTTATTTTATGCTTGTTGGTTTAAGCTTGATTTTTATCGCAACGCCAGGAAGTCGTGCCGATGGTGGTGAGTATATGGTTTCAGATATCGTCATGATAAAATGCATAGAAAGTTAACACACATCATTATTCAACAAGATAAGAAATATAAAATTAGCGGTTCCACATAGTGAGAATTATTTGTGCAATTCCTAAAATCGTCGAATTTTAAAGATAGGCTACCTCCAACTCCAAGACTACTTTTGAGAAAAAATGACGAAGTCGTCTCAGAATTCTACATGTAGGGGCCTAGGTTCAATGGTAGGCCTACATGTATATGTCTTTATTACGCAACTTGCATGAAACGTCAGCAAGCTATGCTATTCGTCAATTGTGGTGAAACCTCAAAATAAGGATTCGAAACAGAATGCAACACTCGCTTTCACAGCTAAATGTAAAAGCAGATCTACAGCAAAATTACCTATCTACCTGCCTGCCTACCGGCCTACCTATCTACTTTCCTTCCTACCTACCTACCTACCTACCTACCCACCTACCTATCTACCTACCTACCTAACTACCTACATGTACTTACCTACCTTCCTGCATTCCTTCCTTTCTTCCCTCGATGAATATGGATGCAAATATATGAACGCATTTCTACATGCCTCCGTACATGTACAATTAGGCCTACATAATCGCATAAGTAGGGTTACATTATGTACAATGTACATGCACGCATAATATGTGTGGGTCGCTCTAAGGTTACGACGCCCAGTCACTCAACGTTCTCTTCTTCAGGAGAAAATTAATAGCGTCGAGTGAAAGCTCAGTTTCTCTGTAACACTTTCTCATCAACAAAATAGCGCAGACCGGGACCTTAAAAGACATTGCGAACTCATTAGCCTGTGTATAATAAAATAAAATTAGAATTTGAATCATTTTCTTCTTCATCCTTCATTATACATTAGGATACTTATTTATACGGTCGTAATCGTTATGTGAGCTAGGCTTCTTCCGTGGGTATGTTGTCACTTGGTTTTGTCATTAAACGAATATATATATATATACATGTACATGTATATATCTATATATATATATGTATATATATATATTCGTTTAATGACAAAACCAAGTGACACACCGTACATGGGTAGGCCTACATAAAGAGATACAGAAAATCAAAAAGTGTATTGAAAATGTCATCTTTAGTAACGGTCAGTCAGTTAGTTAGGCATATGAAGACCAGGGGGAATGATTTTTCTTCACGTAGGTATAATAATACGTTGGATGAAAATAATTGCGGTCGTCCTTTAGGTTACAGGCAGCGAGAAGTCGTGTGGTCGTTGACGAAGATTATAGCAGAGTTGAGTCTGTGGGGGGAAAATGTTTCGCAGGACATGAGTTTTTGTCATTAACCACATTTTTAATTATTATCAAATTATTCAGTTGGCCAGGATACCCCTTAGGTGACGTCTCTGCATATTTACAAGAGCTCTGTTGCTCCAATACGAATGTACAGGTACGTTGTGTCCTCCTTTCCTCTACACAGGTGCACTCCTGGTTCCCCACGCTCTAACTGCTATTAGACAACGTCGTTCTTTTCTCTTTTGCAGGTCATTGGTAAGAAATGGTCCACCATAAGCATTTCCCTATATTGTTACTCAACTCAACATTGAGACCATTTAATTTTAGACGGGGATGATGTCGGGAGAATTTCTGATTAGTAACCTTGCAGCAGCGCTATAATTATATGTTACAAGAAATCACCATAATGAATGAATGAATATATTATTATTTTAATGCAGTCGACTACAGCATGGCTTTGGTATGGCCATCGAAGGATTCTACGTCTGGACATGGAACCCTTAGTCTGCTTTACGGTGATCCGGATGTCTTCCTTCAACAGATGCAAGTTACCCAGACAGTTAGCCTAATGCGTCTTATTATCGAATGCAATATACTTCGAGCTTCGATTCGGTTGAAGTAGACTATGACAAGTCAAATGTCATTTGGTCTGATCAAGCCTACAAAAGCATTGATATTCTAACATTCTCCGCTGGAGCCACAAGCGTCACGTTCTACTATCAAAATGTGCCACCTGTTTCATCGCAGGTAAACTTATCTAAATTAATAACATGTCAATAAATGTGGCTTTTCTTGCTTTAACCAACGTTGCAACTCTGGCAAATGTATGCTTGTGACAACTTTGCTGCCAAATGACTTTAACAATTAATGAATCAAGCTTCTCAACTACTTCTCTTGCTCTTAAAAATGCAAAAGACCAGTTTCAGCTCAATTCAACAACTTCTTTATGCTGTTACTCATGTTTGTCCACTTCTTGAATTAGCAAAATGATATATTTCTTGTAGGTTACTGGGTTATCTTTCGATTGGGTGTCGAAGCTGGTGTACTTATCAGATGCAGGATACCAGCGTATAGCTGTATATGACGCTTCTGCTTATTTTTCTATATGGTGGCGTCCGGTGGTAGACACAAATCTCACGTCGCCACAAGATATCGTTGTCTATCCGAATCAAAGGTAAAAAATTTACTCGTCGTGAACTTATGAACATATGTATGTATGTATGATGTATATATGTATGTATGTATGTATGTATGTAGCCTATGTGCACTTGTAATAGCACCCCTTCAAGATTTTTGCCCAGAAGCGCTCCGACTACAGCGCTTACACTGATTCGAAGTTTCACGCCGAAGCGCTGAGCAATTGCGAGTCCCCAAGGTACCTACGAGGCGGTTTGAGGTGGATTCGAACCTGCAAACACTTCGACTGCAACGCAACAAACATATCCACTACATCAACTCGCCTTACATGTAACACTTTTGCGCGGGTAAGAGCGTTTTTAGGGATATAGGGTAATGGTGGCAGTCTGACACGGAGAGCGCAGAGACGTGGAATCGCCTACTGCTACCCCCCCCCCCACCCAAAGGTCCATGCAAGCTTCCATTTGGAAGATGGCGCTGGTAAAATTACCAGTAAGACGTGATGCACGCCTTGCAGGAAATATCCTTCGACATTTCAATTCGATTGCTTCAATAACTTGTTATAATCGGTTCATAGTTTCACATGCCTACTATATTAGTGTTAAGACCGAACCCACTGCTGTAAAGCCGACCTGCGTGTCGTGCTATAGTGGGCCGTATTTCGTATAGCATGTACTTGTAGACTAATCATTCTGCGGTGTGTCAGATTGAGTGATTAAATGAAGATTATATATGAATTGCGGTCAATCTGCGGTTGTCAGATTGAAACTATAGAAACGAAGGACATCATAATAATTATAGTCTTCGAAACTTCTTAATGCCACATAAAATTCGCGTCAGAGAGTCCAGCTTAATCACCGGTGCTATATAAAATAAAGTTTCCAATAGCTAGGTTGCTTAATCCGTTCCAGTGTCAGATCAGAATCCTCGGAGGTCAAGGCAGTATAGCTTTTTTTATCGAAATTACAATAATCCAAAGATTGCGGTCAGCAGAAGAGTAAAACACCGGAGAAGTAAGATCTGTTGGTGAAAGATCTGGACGATAGGTTAGTTTGCCTAATTTTTCGCGCGGAAACCAATGATGAGGAATTTCTGTTCTAAAGGGCTTATAGAATAGAACGTTCGAGGTCGCATATAGGCTGATATCTTGGTGCTGGTGTTACGCAGTGTTTAATGTAGATTGTAGACGTCTCAGGGGGAAGTTCCCCTCAGGAACGACATATCCCCAGAAAAATTGAATAGCTGCTTTTTACTTGTAAAGTAAAGAGTTATCCAGGGGGCAAATGCGGCCATGCCCCCATTTAGAAATTTCTTTATTTTTGACCAGCTATTCTGTCAAGGTAATTTGATGTAATGTAATGTAATGTAATGTAATGTAATTAGGAATTTCTATAGCGCCGCTCACAACCAAGGCCATTCAGTAGCGCTCCCAGTGCGATAACCCCTAGAGAAAAAATAGGTCTTAAGAAGAGAGAGAGATGTAGATAACGATCCTGAAAGTAGAGTCCCACGCAGAGTGGAGGGAAGAGACTTCCACAAGGAGGGCCCAATGATGGTGAAGGAACGAGTTTGAGCAATAGTGGTCCTAGCTCGTGGAACAAACAAGTCAGCCCTGTCCAGAGAACGGAGAGGTCGATGAGAAGATGCTGATAGAGGAGAACGAATGAGATCACTGAGATACATCGGTGCAAGACCCAGTTTGGATTTGAGTACCAGAGAAAGGACCTTATATTGTATGCGGGCAGAGAGAGGAAGCCAGTGTAGTTGGTTAATCATAAACGCTGATATATGAGAGTACTTAGGAAGGCGCGCAATTAATCGAGCAGCAGCATTAAGGACAGATTGAATGGGAGATAGGCGGACCTTTGGAAGACCAATAAGAAGGGAGTTACAGTAATCAATTCTGGAACAGACAAAAGCATGGACTATTGATGTCATGGTTGAAAGGGAGACAGATCTGCGAATGGACCTGAGACGACGGAGGTGAAAGTAAGAGGAGCGCGTAAGGTTGGTTACATGTGTTGAGAATGTCAGCGAGCAGTCAAGAGTGACACCTAGGTCACGAACAGAAGTTGAAAATGTAAATTGAGGAAAGGTCTGAGATAGAAGCAAAAAGTCGATTTTTTTAATTTGCTGGGGAGTGCCAAGCCAGATGAGTTGAGTTTTGTTGGAATTGAGTGAAAGGCGATTTGAAGACATCCACAGGTGCAAATCATGAGAAAGTGCCTCAATACGGCGAACTAGTATGAGTTGAGTAGAGGGAGAACCATGAACATAGGCTTGAACATCATCAGCAAAGAGGTGACCAGTAGCAGAGTGACTTGGAAACAGAGAAGTAACATCAGCCGTGTACAGAATGAAGAGTAGGGGTCCAAGGACTGATCCCTGTGGAACTCCTAAATATACCGGCACCCAGTTAGATCTGGAATTACCAGCTATAACCATTTGGGTACGACCAGACAAGTAAGATTGAAGCCATAGGAGAGGGACACCTTTAATACCATAGGAGGATTCAAGGCGCTGGAGCAAAATTTTGTGATCGACCATGTCAAAGGCTGCTGATACATCAAAAAGTGCAAGAAGGGAAACCTGAGCCTTATCAATAGCTGCATAGATGTCATCTAACATGGAGAGTAGGGCTGTTTCAGTTGAATGGAAAGCCCGAAAACCAGATTGGCGAGAGGGGAGAAGACCTGATGATTCAAGGTAAGGAAGAATCTGAATGGAAACCAGACGCTCAAGGGTTTTAGAAAGAAAAGACAGGTTGGAAATAGGCCGATAATTTTGACAGTGGCTAGGGTCAAGATTAGTTTTCTTAAGTGAAGGAAAAACCAAAGCACGTTTTTGAGAAGCAGGAATAGAGCCCTCAGCAAGTGATCTATTGAAGAGATAGAGAAAAAAAGGAGCAAGATCATCAAGCATGTCAATAATAATAAATGGAGGAAGGGGGTCAAGTTCACATGACCTAAGATTAACACCTGAAAAAACCGTTCGTAGCTCAGCATCAGTAATGGGCTTAAAGCGTGGCCCCCCATGAGTAGTCGCGTAGGCCCCTCCCCACGCCCACGAGGTCCTATGCGCGTTCCTTACGGCTAAGAAAGTCATCAACTATTTTGGCGGAGAAAATTGTATCTTTTTCTTTGGAATTCTAGACATAATATGTCTAGAATTCCAAAGAAAAGATAGTCATATTATGACTAAAAAGGTCATCAGAATTTTCGGCGACAAAGACGAAAATTTTCCTGTCTCAAGACCGAAAATTTTGTCCCCCCTTCTAAAATTTCTGTATACGCCCGTGTCCACTGATAGAATAAAGAAATAGAGGATACAATTTATTATATAATTATTAGAGGGGAAAAGGTCATCAGATTATTCTCATAAATTTCAAATTGCAAGTTTACTACCGCGATTTGCGCTGTAAGACAAAACAAGGTCATCGGAAAAAAGAGAGACGACAAGAGTAAAAAAACTTCCACTGGTCGGCGCAATGCGCATCAGCGGTTAGTCGTCCTCCAAACGGTGGTTTGCCTACCTCGCCATCCCCAGAAACCTGTACTCGATTAAGAGAAAAGCACTTCTAGAGAATCTAGACTATTAGAAAATAATGTCCAGGTAATGTATAGTCCAATAATACCAAATCACTGGCATAAGTCAAAATGACTCTTATATAATAGAGAGCCAGTAGCATTTGACCCCGTATTCAGGAGGATGAGGAATGACGTAGGTATAGACCTACATGCCGTTCTATCGTTATCAATATGGATCATTTTCAGCTACCTATTCTGGATAGATCTTGATATCAGTCCAAAGATCGAAAGGTTCAACCTGGTTAACGAAATTCGTGAAGTACTCGTCTCCGATGACACCGTCTCAAGTCCAACGAAACTAGCCATCGACTTCAAGTCTGATCGCCTTTACTGGTTGGATTCAAACATGGCAACAATTGGCTCATGCAACTTAGATGGATCCAATGTTTCGTTATGGCAGCTCGATCTGTTCTCGCAAATTTCGGCTTTCACATTCTACAGGGTAAACAATCTTCTGTTGAATTGACGATACTTTATGGCAGCTGAGCCCAAATTTTCGCAATTTCAACAATTATTAAAATACGCAGAGTAAAGCGTGATCATTCAACCTTCTTATTTTTAAATTGCAATTCACTAAGGCATTTCAAGGGAGAAGTTGTATGGTTAAGTAAAACAATTCTGTCAAATCCTCAACAGCCCACTGTTAACAATGCTGCAAACTAGCTGGCTCACATTTGAGGGAGGTTTAGATAGGTATGGATTATATAGGCCTATTAATGATATAGGCCTACACACAGGCATTGTAAGCAGGCCGGTGACATTAAGATAGGCTAATACCTAGCATATTTATGCTGGTCAGTCCTATTTATACTAGTGATCGCTGAAGGAATGAGACCATGCTATTTTGTAAATGTTACTAAAGTAACATGTGTGAATGGACGGGATTATCAATAGAGGAATTGTTGAGAGCAACCGAAGACAGGAGAGGATGGAGAAGAACTGTCCAGAATGCGACCAACCCTTATGTCGAGGAAGGTTGAAGGCAAGGCAAACTAAAGTAATTGGAATTATGAAGTTATCGTTGTCAGTATGATTTGTGTCATTCCACTGCGTGGTAGGCCTAAATATTTTCCCGGCTTTTAACTGTGTGTTCAATTCACAGCAATATCTATTTCTTGGCGATCGTACAAGAAGCTTAATCCATGCGTTCAATGCATCAAGATACCAAGTTCTCAGTAACCTTCAGCTCTCTACTTCTCAGCAAGGGATCATCGATTTTGCAACGTATGATCCATCAAAACAAATTTCCATTCAAAGTGAGTAATATCTCATGCACATAAAAAGTTATATTAATATTTGGTATGAAAGTTATCATCATCTACACTTGCTTAGTGTTCTCACATTGCGCTCGTTTATAAAAAAAAGGACAACTCTGCTCTCTCCTTAAGTGAGCTAAGCGCTGCTTGATTTAAATTCCCCTAGGCCTATTTGAACCATTTCCGAACGATAAAGTATGAAAGAATTTTGGAATACTTGTGCGCTACATCCCTTGCAGTGGCTGTCAGGAACAAATCACGGAGCGACGAGCCTTGATTGCTGGCTTCAGTGAGATGGAAGAGACAACCAAGGCACTGACCAACCTGAACATTCTTCACCCCAGAAGATCGCCCAAGGCCGGAATGATTGGCGAAGAGTTCAGATACGGCAACACGCCGGAGATTACTGATGATGACAACAACGATTTAAATTACCTGTTAGATACGTTCCTAAAATTTAATTTAATTAACCTAAACACATTTAATACAAGCAGGTCTATCCAACAGCACAACTATAGGGTGTCCAATAAGTTCGTGAACGATTTTGCTTGCAGAAAGCAGAGAAAATTTGCAACAAACATTAATAATACTTATGTCATTTGAAAGAGCTTTATGTCCCGAAACCAAAAAGTGTAAAAAGTGTTAGTTGTTTGCAACGAGGAAATGACATCATCAATTTATGCTGAAAGGCTATTTTTCGCGAATTTTATGCAGTTCGCGATCGTTTTTCGTAAACAAATCGGAAATGGGGAAAATAGCAGACGTTCAGTTACGCTCGAAAGCTGCTATTCTTGCTGAAGAAGGATATTCATATTCCGTTATAGGCGATAAATTAGGACGATCGAAAGGTTGGGTAGCAAAATGGGTTGAAAGAAGCAAGCAAGGCGAGTTAGGCGATCACGCACGATGCGGTCAAGTTTAGTCCGACTGTTCTTGTGTGGGGAGGTATGACAGCCTCAGGATTAACGCGACTACCTTTTGTACCCCAGCATACATCAATTAACTCGGAATATTATATCAATAACATTTTAAAGAAGGAATTAAAACCAGTTTACGACAGACTGGACACTTCTGGAACGATCTCGAAACGACGACTATTCACTGACAACGCCGTTAGCGTTTTCCAGTAGGATAATGCGCGATCACATAGCCTACATCTGCTGTTTCGCGAGCATGGCTGAACGAAAGTATTCCTAGCTAGGGCCTACATTGAAAACTGGCCTCCAAACTCTCCTGATCTCTCACCGATTGAAAATCTCTGGAGCATACTCTCAAGCAGTGTCTACAAAGATCCTGAACCGAAAACTCCTGCTCAGCTAAAACGTCGTTTGCGAAAAGCATGGAATTCGATGTCGCTTGAAACTTTGTACAACCTCATAGAATCTTTGCCCAGACGAATGAAAGCTGTTATAGCCAGCAAAGGCAACACTATTACCTATTAAATGGTACAATAATTATTGATTTTTGTTGCGTACTTTTTTTAAACAGACTAGCAAAATCGTTCACGAACTTATTGGACACCCTGTATTTACGCAGAAAATTTTAAATCTCCCCAGACTCATCTACCATGGGACTTGCTTTTAATGCCTTCCAATGATTGCAGATGGCACCAACATAATCATGGGTTGATGTCGGGTTTTGTGGGCCCTATGTAACGTTAGCCCGATTCACATCAAGACTGTCTCCCTTCAAGTCCCTTGATGGCATGATCAGTTTAGATACTGGAATTGCATTTCACTATAGTGTCTGAGTTTTTTTACCCACAGGTCCGTGCACGGTTTCAAAAGGCAGATGCAGTCACTTCTGTATAAAAATAAGTGCAACAACCAGAAAGTGTCAGTGTGCCATGGGTTTCTTCTTAGATTCCGATGGAAGATCGTGCGTTACTCGTGAGTTCGATCAGTTACTCACGGCAACTTAGGCCTACAGCTAGCCATGTCAGTTAACACAGAAACAGAATATTCCGGTTTATAGTCAAAATGCGTGTAGGACTGTAGGTCTATGCAGGTATGTATCAAGATACTTAAAATAGCGCCAAAAGTGCCATACAATTGCTATCTCACTGATTTCAACAATAATGCTTTTAAGACAGTTGAGAATGTTGCTGCGAAAGGCCGAGCGGGCTCTGCACGTACAATCGTACATGTAAGCTAGAAGCAATAGACAACTGCTCCAAGAATTCTGAAAGACCGACAAGAACTGAATTGCTATATTCCAGGTAGGTTAAGATGAATGCTTGCAAGTCAGACGAGGATATATGCTGTTTGGTACATTGCTTTTGATTGTTAAGAGATTTACTGCCTGAAAAAGCTCTTGAATTGCAACTGTAAGATAGGCCTAATTGTAGGGTATGGTGTTAAATAACCTAATTTGCTTGGAGAATAGGGCCTACTGGCATTCTATAATTATAGGTAACGCAATCTGTTACTGCTATTTGAGTTAATTATTATGACATCCCGCATTTTGAAAATATTGCCTAATTGGCTAGCCATAGATTCAGCTAAAGATTTATATCTGGCTTTTAAAAATGCTACTGAATTATAGGGTCTTTCCCAGATGAATTTCTTCTCGTCACCGACACTCGACAGCTCCAGTTATTCCAAGTGGATATCGCAACCGGAGAAGTCCGAGCTGTCACTGCAGTCGAATCATTTCTACCGACAGCCGCCGATTACGATTACGTCTCAAGAAACGTCTACTGGTTTGACAGCAGCAACAACGGTACAATAATTAGACAAACAAGCCTTACCAATGGCGCCACCCGAATCTTCGTCAATTCTGTTGGTAATATATGAAACGTTCTTTACCATTGAACATAAAAGTATCCTTACAGATTGCTGGCAGGCCTACAGTAAGGCCTATATGTTTCTGGTAGTTATAGCTACAGTAGGCTAGCTGTGAGATTGCCAAGCTGGTATCCTACACGTATAAAGTTCTGTATTATCCGCAACATCTGTGTGTGGCTTGCCATTATTCTTGTCTTTTCAATAACGATGTTCGTTCACGCTATAGCCTACACATTATTGTTTACTTCGTCACAGATGGGACGCGAGGTCGAAATAAGCTATGCAATTTTCACCGACGGGAATTTGAACGTCGTACCCAGTCCAGCGCGCTGACTGTATAGACAATCGCACGCTTAAATCGCACTTGTAGAATTAAAATAGCCTACTTTGGTTAGTACTTAGTAGTAATAGTAATCAGGATTGGCGTAGTCACAGGATGACTTTAATGTTAAAATTTGTCTATTGGAACTAAAACTATAATTATCATAATTACGAACTGTTTGATTTAGCGATAAACTATTCAATATTATATAGACACTCGAATTCAAACTTATAGGACGGACAGCATGTTTCCAGTGAGTGAATATGTTTTCCGATTTTAGCTGCAGAAATAACAAGCCTGGCTGTAGATACCGTTGGCAGGAATTTGTATTACACTCAATATTTCGCTGGTACCATTGGAGTGATATCTCTATCAACGGGAGATAGTCGTACGATCCTTACAGAACCAGGTTCCAGACCGAGAGTTCTTGGTTTAGATATCGATAACAGGTAATCGAAGCCCTTAATTCATCTCCCACTTCTCAAGGGTTCTTTTCAATCATCCAGCCTTCATCTCAGCTAGAAAACCATCAATCCAGCTTCCATTTCTCAAGCGTTCTTCTCATCAATCCAGCGTCCATCTCTTAAGCGTGCTTCCATTAACCGAGCTTTTATTTAAAAACAATTCCAGCTTCTATTCCACTTTTAAAAAATCAATCCGAATTCAGTTATCAAGCGTTCGTTTCAAGAGTAGCCTACATTTTCATTTTCATTCCCATTCTATTAATCAAACCATGTTTTCGTCAGTCCAACCTCTATTAGGCCCCTAAGCTAAAAATAAATTCATCAATCCAACTTCATTTCATCGATGTTCATTCAATCAATCTCACTTATATTTAAGGAGGAGCTGTTATCATCAATCCAACACCTATTAAAACGGAATTGTTTGCTTCAATTCAGCTTCTATTTCAAATAGAATTAGGCCTATTTCTTCAATACATCTTCTATTTCAGAAGGAGGTTATTTCGTTTACCGTCAGCGAAGTAGCCTAATCTATATTTCTTTTAAGAGCGGTGCTCTTTTGTATACGCACTCTTTGGTAGGCGCTGTTTTGTCGGTCACTCTTTTTGACGAGGTGCCCGCGGCTCCTGCACATTTTGTATTTACGAGTACGGTATCTCGTGCACCTCTGTTTTTTCTTCTAATTTTTTGCCTTATGACTGACTATAGTCCATGCTTATAATTTATGGATGACCTCCTGAAAATGACCGATCATGTGAATAAGTTTCGATATTTGTCACGCCCAGTTGGCGATGGGTTGTCGAATACCAATGCTATGGGAAAGTGTCATACTAGTGATATAAATGCTATGATTATATAACAAATTAAGTTGCAATATGACACATCCGCAGTCCGCAGACATTGAGAGTTTTGGGCAGGTTTAGCATGACTAATTGTGTTATGAGTAGAGCATGGTCAATGCAAACTCCGCCACTGGTTGTTCTCTGCCAGTGCCAGTCTCAAGCCTGGATAAAGAAGGAGGGCGACACTAATCATCTTTTATATGGCAGTGTCGTTAAACATGTAACAAGCTGATGGTCAATGCAATGACAAGTGTTTTTATATATAGGCTATACTAACAGTGCTACCCGGCGCTGCCCGGAAAATTTGAGGTTTTCGCCACCCCCCCCCCTCCACCCCCCGGTGAAATCGCTTCTTAAATCTGCGTAGGCGCTAAATACCGCATCGAAATTTAAAATGTCCATATCTCGGGTTTTAAAGTAAATTGAGCGCAGAAAATAGTCGCGCTGGCCTACAAATCCGCATGCTATCCGGCGTTGCCCGGGGAAAGTTTGATTTTTCGCTACACCCAGCGCTCCCCGACATAGTGACATAGTATGGACATTAGGGTGGAGTGAAAAAAATTTTTTCTCGAATTTCCAATTCCAATAGTGATCAACAGTTGTGTATGGTATCACAGAATTGCTGCAAAAAATTTGACCTTCCTGTGTTGACGTCTTCTGCCCTCTACCGGACGATTTATGGACCCCTATTGATTTTCAGTACTTTCATGCATTTTTAGACCATGCTTGGAATCTGAAAATTGCACTGTTAGAAGCAAAACATGTAACAATTTGCTAACTGGCGTTTCTGGACTAATTTGACCCTCCTGAAAACGAAAATCGCGGTTAGCAAGCTGGATTTTAAGTGGTTCCATGGGAAAACAAGATGGCGGACAAAATGGCTGCCAATTGCTTCAAATGACTAAAAGTAAAGTATTGTATGTGATAGGAACACGGTTTTAGACTCTAAATTAAGATTATAGGGTTCGAGGAATGCAATGGAATCAAATACATATACTCAACACTGCAAAAAATCAAAATGGCGGACAAAATGGCGGCCAGAATCTTAAATTGGCTACAGGTGAAATAATGTATACAATGGAATCTTGATTTCAGGTCTAAGTCAACATTTTCGAGGTCAAGGAATGCGATGGAACCAAGGTCACATATGTAACACTGCACGAAAACCAAAATGGCGGACAAAATGGCGGATAGAATATTAAAATGGCTATTGGCGAAGTCCTGTATGCAATGGAATCATGATTTCAGGGTCTAAGTAAACAATTTCGAGGTAAGGGAATATGATGGAGCCAATGTCACTCACGTAGCACTGCACGAAAATCAAAATGGCGGACACAATGGCGGCCAGATCCTATTGCTTGTACTATTGTTGTCCATCCAATAATTTATCTGGAAACTGGTCCTAAGAATTGCGACACGATTTATTGGGTATATATCGCAAAAATTTGGTCATATCTCATATTATATGCAGATGTCTTGCATTGGCTCCGTTTCCAGCAGCGTATTGCCTACAGGGTCTGTGTGCTGGTTAGGCGGTGCTTTGAGGGACGAGCCCCACTTATCGGCAAGAACTCTGTTTTTCAACTCGGGTGTCCATCGTCGATCCACTCTTCGGTTGGCGGATCCAGCTGAACTTCTGCTTTTCGACAGCAACGTTCATTCTCTGTGGCTGGTTCCACAACCTGAAATGCCCACTCATTTTCACAGCGGTTATTATTATTACATAAATAATTGCCCATGGGTCACTCCACTCCTTAAGAATCTAAAAATTGCCCTATTCAGTTGTGGTTAGCTCTGGAGTGATACCTAGTAGCCTACTTTGAAAAGGCCCTACATAAAATATTCTAAATAAATAAATGCTAGCCTCTATTTAAAAGTTGCTGACTGGACATGTTACTTTTCACAAGGCATCCAATGCCACAGATTTTCATGGAAGCTCATGGCACGATATTGATGCCAGATCCATGGGATAGCCAGTTTGATACGCTGTGATAAGGTGCTGCATGATAACTTCGTCGGTGTTCTTTTGCAGAGCGCTCCTTGGTTTAACACCTGCTGAAGGAATTGTGATAATTTAAATGATCATATTTGACAAAATAAGGGAACACTGTAGATAAATTCCACAACACAGGCCCCAGATGCCATCTTGCAAAGACCTGGTAAAAAAACTGAAATCAAATTCCGATTGCATAGATGACTTCACCAATAGCCATTTTATAATTGTGGCAGCCATTTTGTCTGCCATTTTGGTTTTTGTGCAGTGTTACATGAGTGACATTTGTTTCATCGCATTCCTTGACCTCGAAAATGTTGACTTAGACCCTGAAATCAAGATTCCATTGTATGCATTACTTCACCTATAGCCATTTCAAGATTCTTGCCGCCATTTTGTCCGCCATTTTGATTTTTTGCCGTGCTATGTATGTGTCTTTGATTCTATTGCATTCCTTGAACCCTATAATCTTAATTTAGAGTCTAAAACCCTGTTCCTATCACATACAATACTTTACTTTTAGTCATTTGAAGCAATTGGCAGCCATTTTGTCCGCCATCTTGTTTTCCCATGGAACCGCTTAAAATCCAGCTTGCTAACCACGATTTTCGTTTTCAGGAAGGTCAAATTAGTCAAGAAACGCCAGTTAGCAAATTGTTACATGTTTTGCTTCTAACAGTGCAATTTTCAGATTCCAAGCATGGTCTAAAAATGCATGAAAGTACTGAAAATCAATAGGGGTCCATAAATCGTCCGGTAGAGGGCAGAAGACGTCAACACAGGAAGGTCAAATTTTTTGTAGCAATTCTGTGATACCATACACAACTTTTGATCACTATTGGAATTGGAAATTCGAGAAAAAAAATTTTTCACTCCGCCCTAATGGACATGAACACGCTTAGGTATAATTATATTTCATTTGTTGAACTACTTTTGTACCTGATAGCGGTGTGTCCAACAGCTTGTCACCAACTAAGCGCGTACAATATGTTCGCGTTGCTGCTCCACCACACTCCGATAATTAATCGTTTTGTTCTTATTGTGGGCATGTTTTTCTTACCTTCCGATATTCAGCTCACATTGGGCATCGTCATTTAATAAATATAATCGCTACTCGGTTTGCTATGTTATTATCGCCATTGACTACGTGACGCCTCTACGGCTAGAAATGACGTGAGAATAACGTCGTCAAAAGAAGTTAAATATCGGTAAGAATATCGCAGCCTACTATCGTTGCATCGTGGCTGCAGCCTAGGACCGTTAGGCCTAATGGCGTCTAAATTTCGCGTAAGTTTCCCTAACGAAACATAAAATGTCCATAACCCGGGTTTTAAAGTGAACTGAGAGCTGACAAATAGGAAGATTAAAAAAATTCTTTCGTCATTGAAATCCATTCGGTTTCAGAACCTTCCCTGGACCGACTTGCGCACTACGCGACATCGCCACAGATTGAACTTTGCTTTAATACTATAGTTTAAGATAAGACAATGCAAGGTGTGGAGATCGCTAGCTACATAGGTTATAATTGAGTTGAATACCACTATTATCGTCAAATATTGCTCATGAATTTATTACAGGTCACTGTATTGGTCCGATTGTGCTACAAGAAGCATCGAGAAAGCGCAGATGAGTAACCCAGATGTTCACCAGTCAATTGTTTCACAGCTGGGTTTCTGCGTTTCAGCTCTAGCCATCGATGCTCTCAGTAAGCTGCAACCAATATTTTTTGTATCAATTCGTCTTAGCGGGTTTGCAGCAAAAAAGCAATACAAAGGTTTTTCAGAAAAAATTCTTATGTACTTATATCCTTACCAATTAGCTAACTAAACATAGATGTAGGCCTAATGAACGAATATGATATCAAAATGCTACAGTGTCGTATCCATCTGTGCTATTCCATCTATCGCAAACATTCCATTCGATTGCTAATAGCTGCAGCTGCTGCACAATACGGTTACTGTATATCTAATAACAGATGGAGTTATTTACTGGGGCGACCGTGGAGGGAACATCGAGTCATCAAAGTTGGACGGCTCTGCAAGACGTCTTCTTTATACGAACTCATCAACAAATTACACAGTAGGGTGGTCGTATCTGTAATGGCAAATTTTCAACTTCATTTTTGTTCTTTCCCCAACCCCCCATTTGGTGCCACTTGGTAAAAGACTGATGCAGCCCAAAAATTATCCCGATAGAAAAATATTTAGGACTAGCACAACGTGTTTGAAGTTTTGGATTTTACGAAATTTCATCGTCTTTTTGAGTATAATGCTAATTTAGCTACATTTTTGGACCTATGACTAGTTTCAAAAGAAATGCAACATTCTTTTACTCAAGCACGACTGACAAGTATGTCTGACTTCTACAATGATGATAATGGTTTGTTATATATTTTTATGAACAATTGACCATCACAATAGTATTTGACTCGTGAGTCCCTGAGATCGATGACCATAAACCTTTACTATAAATCTACTTTAAATTTCTGTTAGCTGCCATTGGCACTTTGCTGTTGAGTTGCTTGACTCGGGTTCTGCTAAAAATAAAGATAGCCCCTCCCGCTTCTGGCTTGGCCGACCAGAAGTGATCCAGCACTTAGGCCATTAGTGTTAAGCTACCGAACCCACTGCTGTAAAACCGATCTGCGTGTCGTGCTATAGTGGGCCGTATTTCGTATAACATGTACTTGTAATCATTCTGCGGTGTATCAGATTGGGTGATTAAATGAAGATTATTGTAGTAGAAAGTCAACACATTGCCATGTTCTTTTGATAGTCCTGATTTCTATCTACAGGGATTCTTTGTTACACTAAAGGCTCTTTATTACATGCTTAACTTTAACACAAATTCTCATATAATACGGACAAGGACCTCAATAATAGTTGAACTAGAGAAAACTACTGATGACACATGTATTTTCGTTTATTGTGGTAATCAGAGTAGAATGACACAGCGCATCACAGATAAAATCAAGAGCTGCTGTAAACAAATGAATTAAAATAGATGTTGAAATTATTGAGATCATAATTTTTATAGATCTAAGAAATTACTTATTACCACATAGGATTCAAAAAGCAGCTTTTAAACAACTTCCAAAGAGAGCATCATAATTGAGTGCCTGATGAAGACTACTCACATTGTTGTCAATTTCATAATATAGAAGTTATCCAATTAAAAGTATAAGCTTACTTTTAGAGCTGAAAACATGAACACAGAGTCAAACAATTGACACAGAAAGTGCTGTCAAGAGTGGACTCAAATTACACTGCCTTTATTAGCTATTGTAAATTAAGTACCTATTATAAATTAGCATGAAAGGCGATGGTGTCAAACACGTAAGCTACATGCGACTCAAAATCTCTACATCATACTCAGCAATGGATCCAGCTGAAATTACAGTGGCCGCATGGACATCTCAGACGACCCACCAATTCAAGGGTATAAGTATATAGTCTAAGCGGTACAAGTCAGATTCTGGTTAGTAAACTGCACTTTTTGAACACGGGTTGCCGCTTGGCACAGTTGTAGTTGGGACCCAAGAGAACATATTAAGATGGGGAGGCATCCGAAATTTCCCTTAGAATTCAAGATGGCGGCTGTTTTCAAAATGGCGGCCTGAGGCTAAGAAATTCTTATAAATCATCGTATCATCTCGTGTTTGGTGTCGTTTCTATATATTTCTGACTCGAATAACATGAATCTAAGGTCAAAATCAACTTTAGACATCAAAATTAAGCCAAAAGAAGTAGTTTTGCATTAAAAAACAGCAAAATTGCTATTAAAATTCATCAAATAGTTCTTCATTTCCATTGCTTGTTTTCCAATTTCTTGTGGCGTATTCCTTCATAGCTCTGGGTGTTTTCTCACAGTTTTGACTATTATGAATCGGAACCAGTGGGAATTATCCTTAGAAATCAAAATGGCGGCTTCTTAAAAATGGCGTCCTGCGTCAAAGACATCTATACAAATTGTCAAGACATGTCATGTCTAGTGTCGTTTACATATATGATTTTTGACTCGAAGAACACAATCTAAGGTCAAAATCATCCTAGGACATCAATATAAAGCCAATATGATCAATGTTTTGCAAAACAGCAAAACTGTTTTTATAAAAACAAATATGTCTTTTGTTTTCGTTGCTTTTCTTCGGTTTTTCGTGGCATCCTTCCTCGTGTATCTGGGTGGTTCTTGCGATTCTATTTATAATTATTATAATTTATAATTAGACTAAATAGCTAAAACCCAATAATCGTGGTTTTTCATATTTCCGCCCTGAAAGGGAAAAACCCCGCACAGCAGTTATGACCAACAGTACAACGATTATGACGATGAAGACGACGATTATGATGATGACGACAACGACGACGTCATAAACCGATCCGTCGCCCTTGGCAACAGCGTCCGGACCTGCACCGTTACGGATGAGTGATTCGTTGATGACGAGACAGAGGAAGGTTCGCGCCTGACGAACAGTCGGACCGTGATCACGGACCTTGACCTCCACGAGCAACGTCAGATTGGTCGATTAAGACATGCTGGTGGTTGATTCGTTCGGTTCTACCTCGTCGCCAGCAAAAGTCTCTCAAGGGGCCGTCCATAAAGTACGTCACGCTATTTTTGACCATTTTTGACCCCTCCTCCCCCCTGTCACAAACTGTCACAAATCTCGGACCCCCCCTAAAGTACGTCACACTTTCGAACAAATTTTTTTTAAACATAACCATTTACCTAACCCTCTAAACCCTAGGATACTATCCCTAATCCCTCTGATAGTGACGTGTGTCTCTAAGCGCTATGATAGTGACGGGAAATCAACTTTTATCCCGCCAGGCCGGGTTTTAGGCACGCCTGGCCGGGCCGGGTCGGATTTTAGGTACTAAGAACAAAAAAAATATAAAAGAATTAAAAAAATAAATGTGTGACGTCACACATGGCCTGACCTCCCCCTCCCCCTGTCACAAACTGTCACACTTTCCTACACCCTCTCCCCCCCTGGAGCGTGACGTACTTTATGGACGGCCCCCAAGGACGACCGATCTCTTCCGCTTAAGTAACGAAACGGGGGCAATTGAGCTGCTGAGGAGGATGGATTTTGAATCTGCAGCTCTCCATAAATTGCAGGTGCTTGCCATTGACTCAAGTCCGATTGACTGACGAAACAAGCGTCATCGTACACTTCACCGACGTCAATGGCAATGGACCTATTGTGACGGTCCTGACAGAGTCTGGAGTGGCCGAGGTGTCTGAGGATGATCTCAATGGACCTTCGTAACTCATCTCAGAGTCAACGATCCGGATGACGGGCTAAGCGGACAGACGACGTGTTCACTGGACGATGACGGGGTCTCGCTGTTGGACCCAATCTACTACGATCAGTACAAAGTGACTACAGCAGCATTGAGGTCAGTGGACCGTGAAGCGACCGCTGAGCACCGTCTGACCACTGCCTCTAGTGATCTTGGATATCCAATGCAGTCAACCATGGTGGAACTGACTGTCACGGTTGTTGACGAAAACGATAATCCTCCGTCTTTTACGAGTTATATCCACGAGGTCATTGAGAGCATCTACCCTGGTCAACATATGGCTCTTGTAGAGGCAGTGGACCGTGACGAAGGACTGAGCGTAGTCATTCGATACGTTATTAATTGACGAACAGCTGAAGGAAATCTTCGATGTCCATCCTTCGAAAGGCATCGTCACGGCTAATGTCAGTCTCGATCGTGAGGTCACGCCCAAGGTCAACGTATCCATCTTGGCCTTTATCCTTGGGACACCATCTCTGACGTCATCAGCACTGTCTTTGTTGACCATCAAAGACATTGACGACGAGATTCCACGGTTCACTGGGTTCAGCTAAAGCTTCGACGTCCTGGAAAACCAGCCCGGAACGCAGGTATACATATAATATATGGGATCATCATCGTCGACTGATGACAGTCATTGCAAGAGATCCTGATGCAGAAGACAATACCCGTCTCTCCTATTACATCTCTCAGCATCCTGTAGACGCCGCTTACCATCACCACCACCGCACCCTCCTTCAGATCGACCAGAGAACAGGTGGCATCTCCATCAAAACTACCACCACCACCAGCATGTCTTAATCGACCAATCTGACGTTGCTCGTGGAGGTCAAGGTCCGTGATCACGGTCCGACTGTTCGTCAGGCGCGAACCTTCCTCTGTCTCGTCATCAACGAATCACTCATCCGTAACGGTGCAGGTCCGGACGCTGTTGCCAAGGGCGACGGATCGGTTTATGACGTCGTCGTTGTCGTCATCATCATAATCGTCGTCTTCATCGTCATAATCGTTGTACTGTTGGTCATAACTGCTGTGCGGGGTTTTTCCCTTTCAGGGCGGAAATATGAAAAACCACGATTATTGGGTTTTAGCTATTTAGTCTAATTATAAATTATAATAATTATAAATAGAATCGCAAGAACCACCCAGATACACGAGGAAGGATGCCACGAAAAACCGAAGAAAAGCAACGAAAACAAAAGACATATTTGTTTTTATAAAAACAGTTTTGCTGTTTTGCAAAACATTGATCATATTGGCTTTATATTGATGTCCTAGGATGATTTTGACCTTAGATTGTGTTCTTCGAGTCAAAAATCATATATGTAAACGACACTAGACATGACATGTCTTGACAATTTGTATAGATGTCTTTGACGCAGGACGCCATTTTTAAGAAGCCGCCATTTTGATTTCTAAGGATAATTCCCACTGGTTCCGATTCATAATAGTCAAAACTGTGAGAAAACACCCAGAGCTAAGAAGGAATACGCCACAAGAAATTGGAAAACAAGCAATGGAAATGAAGAACTATTTGATGAATTTTAATAGCAATTTTGCTGTTTTTTAATGCAAAACTACTTCTTTTGGCTTAATTTTGATGTCTAAAGTTGATTCTGACCTTAGATTCATGTTATTCGAGTCAGAAATATATAGAAACGACACCAAACACGAGATGATACGATGATTTATAAGAATTTCTTAGCCTCAGGCCGCCATTTTGAAAACAGCCGCCATCTTGAATTCTAAGGGAAATTTCGGATGCCTCCCCATCTTAAAATGTTCTCTTGGGTCCCAACTACAACTGTGCCAAGCGGCAACCCGTGTTCAAAAAGTGCAGTTTACTTTTGTGTACCGCTTAGACTAATAGCACTCTCAAGACAACACCCATTGGTACACCCTTGGAGGCAGATGAACACCTTCCAAGGGCAACATGCCAGAGATTTCACTTTGATGGAAGTGAAAACTAAAACATAGCTCAAACCCATGCAAAGACCAAATGCAATTTGAATTGTGAGACAGTGTAATAATGCCTCAGCTCGAAAACATTTTAGCCTAAATTTGAGATAAAAATTCGCATCTAAAAATAATGGATTTCTACTTTTTAATATTACATCAGTTCCTTGTACCCAGTAACCCCATGAACAATGACGGTAGAAAAATAAATATTTGTCAGAAATCAGACCTCATTAAGAATTTTGGTGATTTTGCAGAATAAATTAATTATATAGGACACAGATGAAACCGCAAATTTTTTATATTTTTCCCCAATATAATTTATACTATAACTGTTCCCTTACTGTAGCAGTCTAAGAACAATACGCTATTATAATCAATCAAGACAAGGTAAAACAGGTACTATTTGTAAAGAAATAAGATATGATAGATATTATCTGTGATGCGGTGTGTTATACAGGTTTTCTAGCCTTAGAGGAATTTTTCTTGAAGTGGCGCTATATAAATTGATGATCATGATTACGATGACAGTAGCATCATCATGTTTAAGTGTGGAGCAACTACAGGTAGTTGAATTGATTCCTGGTTTGAAGATTCCTGGTTGACTACAGCCATATAGCTACTTTTGAGCATTAGAAGTCTTGCTATTATAAGGGTAAAACTTTGATGGCGTTGTGCTAGTCCTAAATATTAATATTTTGTCTTACAACTTTTTGTGTGATGTTTATGGGGAGAATGGAACCAAACGGCGCCTTGGGGAACAGTCAATTCCCACTTTCATTTTTAACGACCACCCTATTACACAGGCATGACTACTGACGACAATTACCTGTATATAGCGGACAAGTCGATGAGGTAAGACCTAACAAAGAAAACCTACTTGTAAAGATTGGATTAAAAATTTATTTAGTTACTTAATGGCTGATTTAATTTATGCAATTGGCGCCATTAATTAAATCAATGCGAATTTCTTGGTGCTAAGCGTGGTAATTGGCGTGTGAAATCTTGCATGTGCATTGGATACAGCCAGGCTGTATCGAATATTTTACTATTCAACCGATTGCGAATTATTGGCTACGGTATACGTCGAATATTTTTTTTTTACTAGCACTTTTATATATAGCTTCAAGGTTGTCTACTCAGTAGCGCTCCCAGTTCAACCCACGGTCGAATAGGACAGTCTTAAAAACAGCGAAAAAAGTAGGCAGAAAGACCAATGAGTATTTTACGAAGAGTATAGTAGGGAGCTCATTCCAGGTAACAGAAATGGCATGGCGCTTTCGTTTACCTGACTCCCAAATGAAGTTCGTGTATGCGATTTAATCATAGGCGTAGAAGGTGGGGGTCCAGAGGAGCAAACGCCCCCCAAATTTCGGGAAAATGTGTTTTTCGGGCAAAAGAGGCACGGACGGGAAAAATATCTAAATTTTTTCGGGCAAAGAGGTCCAGACGGATTTTTTTCTGGCACACAGGGGTAAAAAGCAACATTTTCTGAAGATTCACAGGAAATGACTAAAAAAAGGTCATCAGATTTTTCTGGCAAAAATTTTATTTTTGCCCCCTACTTCCGAAATGTCCCCTACGCCTATGGATTTAATAGTCACTACCACCAGATCCTCAGCGCTTCATCCATAAATGTTTCATTTTGGGAAATCACTCGTTGCTCCATGTTTGCTATTCTTGATTCCAAAAATCGATATCTCTTTCAATCATTCATTCATTCCGAGAATTTACATAGCGCCTCTTTAGGAGGGGTCCTCAGAGGCGCTCCCAGCCCAGCCACGGCTAAGAAATAGGATTCTAGTGACTTATAAAGAAGCAAAATAGTTTAGCCAGGCATCAATAGCAAGGCTGATGAGAGGCCATTCCAGATGGCTAAACAAACAATCGAAATTATCCAATTTAATTCGGTCTGATAGAAGTGCTAGCTCGCGAACCAAAAGCACCCTTCCATGCCTATGAGCGACGAGGTCGACGGGCTATGAGGTCAGAAAGAGGTCGACAAAGATCAGACAAGTAGGATGGAGCGTAACCAAGAAGGCACCATCAAACAAGCGCAGCAACTGGATATGAGATGCGCTGAGAAACAGGAAGAACATCACGCATAATATAGTCAGAGGCAGTGACAGAGACAGAGGCAGAGGCAGAGGCAAAGACGAAGGCAGAGGCAGAGACAGAGGCAGTGACAGAGGCAGAGGCAGAGGTAGGCCTATATATGGTATTGTCGCCATTGAGGCGAGCAGCTGAATGAGGAACTCGATCAAGGTGCCCAATTAGTCCAAGTGGCAGACCCACAAGTACCGAACTGCAGTGATCAATTCTACTAGTGACAAGGGCGTGCACAAGAGTCACAGTACAGCATTATGAGGAAGGGATCTTGAGACAATAAAATTCGGAGTTGACAAAACTTGCAGTAGCAACTTCGAGTGACTATATTGATATGCCGTGAGGAATTGAGCTCTTGGTCCAATGTGACTCCAAGGTCTCGCACTGTGAGAGAAAACGAGATAGCAGGAAAAGTCGCTACTAGTAAAGTACAGATGCACTCTGTCACCTTCCTCCCTTCTTCCCATTAATCCCTCCATTGCATCGATCTATTTCTCCATCCATCCCTTATTTCCTGAAATCTTCTCTTCCCCTTCTTTGCTCTCTTTCGCTCACTTCTCATTCACAAGTATAATCATGCTGGTGTGTGCGCGTGTGTGTGTATATATATATGTGAGAGTGTGTGCGTGCATGTTATCAAACTAGACAATTATTTTATTCTGTTGTGCTTTAGACGACTTCTAAAGTTGGACAGAACAACCAACAAGATCGACAGTCTCACTGGAAATTTGTTCGTCAGGTCATATGCGCTAATTCTTTACAATTCTTCAGGTTAGGCATAGTCTTTGCCACTGCAACTCTCATCGCTTCAAATCAAATCAAGTCAAATCAAATTTATTAGAATCTACTCAAAATATACATGCCACTGTTCACAATGCACATTTAGAGTAACAGATGCAAAGACATATTAATAGATAATTTAAATATGCATGAGAAAGTGGGGTAATAGAGAGTAAGTAGAATCGATTCGTGAGGAGAAGAAGCTGAAGCTTATCTAGTCATTCTCAACATGGTAAGACTAGCCTAAGTAAGGAAACAAAGGTAAAATCACGAATCGACGCCTTGGCTAGGGTTTAGTTATAGCTTACATAGGGTCAGCTAATTTGAGCAAAATTTAATGTATTTTATAGGCCAATTTAAAAGAATTTGAGGAGTTAATGGAGTGGATGTTTAGGTCAATGGAATTCCATAATTTGGGTCCAGAAAACTGACAGTGAATTGTTTAGTGTTGGTTTTACATGAATTATGATGTAAGTTTAAACGTTCTCCTGTACTTTCGCCACTGATTATAGGACACTAAATGATATTAGGATGAGCACCGAAAAACAGGAAGGCGTTGGTTTACAATGTATTAACACCAACCTTAAAACAAACCTGAAGAAATTATATCGCTCGCAGCCTTGTTTAACAGAACTGAACGGTAACGCGCCTGGTATGCTATCTATTATATTAATTCAAGCTGTACATGGAATCCTGTGTGGTCGTCAGGTTGCAAGGCTGAGTTGTAGGCTGCTTTAATGCCATAGCCATATAATTAATTCTAGTCAGCACATGCCAGTTTAATAGCCTATCTTTGTCGTGTAGTGCGCTTAGGTGTAGTTGTGACTTATCATCGCTTGATTATATTAATTAACGTTACTGCAACATCCTTAATCCCAGTTAAATAATTAATTTCCATAATAATTATTAGGGCTGCGCTTTCGTTAGGGACTTTGACTATGTTATTACGAACGACAGGAAATAGTTGAGTAAAGCCTGCTTCACGTTATCTCTATTATAGCCTAATAATTATCAAGAAGTGGCGCTTATACCCTATAGGCTAAGTGATGTTTTTTTATACGATTCTTTACCATAACTTGGTATGTGACGATAGTCCGGATTCGGGTCATCAAAATTAATATGTATTTCAAACATGACGGCGTCCAGAAAAAAGCTATTCAGTGTGATCTTGGTATAGCAGCCTCCAATTAGGGTAAAGTGGGGTAATTTCGGCATGGGGCTAATTTCGGCACCCCCCAGTAGCCGAGAAACCAGCTTGCACTAAGATACCTCTATGGTGTGACGTCATATATCTCAACATTACAATATTAGAAAAGTTCAAAAACGAATTATAAATCGCATTAAAAGCACCTTTGGTGAGTCATTTTTTGTTTTGAAACATTTTCTTAATTGTTTTTCAATTCAGACAAAGCTGTGTTGAAAATTTGGTGTCGGTCACATAAATAAATGTACTGATTTTTCTACAAGTATGGCCACCAGGGTGCATCATGCTGAACGATAATACGATGTATAGCAACCGATTATTTATTCTACCTACTTACAGAGTGATGCCTACATAGGAGGCAAATTTCGGCACCGAAATCTTGTCTAATTCCGGCAGTGCCGAAATTTGCCCAGGGGTGGTGCCGAAATTACCATTCTGCCTTATTTCAATAGGCCACGGTTTAATTATCTTGCTCAGTTCTGTTGGTAGCTGTTGTGTAATTAAAAACGCACGGGTGTTTATTCAGGCAAAATGGATGATGATTCGAATCAGATAACTGCCAAGCTCTAAACAGGGCGATATGCTCACTGCTCAGTGGTCGAACGATGAGATTAGGTTTTTCAGTAAAGTCGGTGCTTGTTGATCGGCGTTCAAAGAGAGCAGTTGCTAGGCCAATGCAGTTTCGGAGCCCATGCCAAACTCTTCAAGACTATGTGAAAAGGTTTATGGTGGACGGCGCTGTGAAGAAGTGTTCTGCGGGTCAACGATTTTACGCCAGAGAGAAAACTGCTGGAAAAGACTGGCTCATCGGATCCCTGAAACGGCATCGTGTGTTGTCCGTACGGGTAGCAGAACCGACTTCAATACAAATTAGTTGATAAGTTCATCAATTAGTGGCAAAATATTTTGTTCGACAGCAGTGAGAAGCAGTTCAAGACGGCGGAGAAAATCTTCAACGCATAGGCTATGTATCCAATATCCAGTGTCACTATTAAATTTTGTCACAAGCCATGCAGGGAAAGTGATTAGTCAACGTGGAAAACACAACGTCGGCGGATGAGCAGGCGCAGAGAGAGGAGCCATATGCCGTAATCACCGTTTGTTGCGTCTCAGCGAGTGGCTTCTACGTGCCACCAATGATGATATTTCCCAGAGTGAGAGTCAGACCAGGGTTCATTGACAGAGAACCCATAGGGACCATAGCAGCTGGGGCAAAAAGTAGGCCTATTCGGATTAAAGGTGTCTGAGCGTAGGCTACAGTATTTGAATATATTATATGTGATGTTATTATATTGTATAAGATCTACTGAGGTTCTAATAGTTTGCTACAACCCTGTGCCATAAAATGGCGCCTTCAAACTGCGAATCGGCTCTCGCAAACTCGTGTTATAGGCTATAGCATGTTGGGCGCGGTGGCGTAGTGGGTATGATCGTTGCCTTGCAGGCGGAGGATTGCAGGTTCGAATCCACCTCAATTTGCTCAGCGTTTCGGCGTGAAACTCCGATGCAGTGTCCGCGCTGCAGTCGGGAGCGCCTCTGAGTATAGAGAGCTTGAAGGGGCTTTATAACAAGTGCACATACAAGCATAAATGAATGCAAGTAAACACTATGTAGCCACAATTTCTACCCATCTGCTTCATTTTGCATGCATTAAACATATGGTTATCTTCTGTTTGGCTAATTTCGTCACCCGTGTCGAAATTACCCACATGCCTTGCCGAAATTACCCTACCCTGTGGGTAATTTCGGCATCTGAACGCCTTCACTTATCATGTTATAACAAGAATTTGCGAGAGCCGATTCACAGTTTAAAGGTGCAATTTCATTGCTTAGGGTTGTAGCAAATTATACGAACCTCAGTGGATCTTATAAATGTAATGACAACACATATATTCGAAAAACTGCTTAAGGTGCCGAAATTACCCCATTTTACCCTACGCTGCCTGGCACGTATAGGCCTAGGCTACATAGGCTACTGGCTACGCTTATCCGATAGAATACAGGTCCACTCTGCTGCTATAGATCGCGAGGCGGTCTGTGTCCTTCTAATGGAAGATATCATTCTGAACTCTAGTAAAAAATCTGATTGTCAATTATTTATGTTGATTTTATATTGCAAGTTGGACGCTTGAAACATTCTTTGTGATTATCAGTGTTTTTGTCATCACAGTACCAAAGAAAACCTCCACTTACAGTTCTGCAGCTTCTACTTCAACTTTTACAAATTATTCTACTGCAGAGTTGCTGGTCACTCCACTCTCCAAAGGTCAGTTTGTCAGAACGGATTTTATAGCTCCATCCTGTGTTTATGACTTGGTCGTATGGATCATAATTGTTTAAGAAGTTGTTGGACTAGCCTACACGTAGGCCTACCAGCATCAATCATGATTATCGACTTACACGTATTTCGAAAAAGCGCAAATTTCTCAAGAACATGTTAGATTGCTATTGTTCGTAAAATATATCACATTCAAAGTGTTAATATCAATACAGGACTGAGGTTACAAATACAATAACGCTAAGGACGCTGATAAAATTGATTCCGTCCACAGTCATTATAATTATTACTTATAATTTGTGTGACCCTGTCAACTTTATAAAGGCATTTGTCTTAAAGATGTCACGCTTTGCTTTTATCAGGTGGACCATCAACGACGACTATAATCGTGGCAACTGTCGTCTGCGTAGCTGTGGTTCTAATTGCTGTTATAGTTGTGGTCGGAGTAGTCGCGGCAAAATGGTTGAAAAGAAGATAGGCATACAGTAACTGGGTATGAGTATTTTACTTTCCACACACACACACACACACACAAGCACACACACACAGACTCACACACGCGCGCACACACACACACAGACTCACCCACACACACACACAGACTCACACACACATCCACATGCACTGCAACGGCTGAATTTTAAGCTGTCGTGTTTCAGTGCTGATAGTCTTGACATCAGACATAAAAAAGTCCCCACCCATCGTTTAATTTTTTTTAAATTTCCACACAGTGTTTAAGCTGCCATTTTGGCCAAATTGCTCATTATTGATAAATAGTTGGAAAACACTGTAGTTATTTATAATGATATTTACAGCATATTTATAAATATTGGGGGTATGTGTTACCCGCCAGAAATTTTGGGGAATCTCCTGTGCCTCATGTCTCCGCCACTGGACTAACCTGGTATGCCTCTCTTAGTTCAGTTCAGCTAGCTTATCCAACCGTAGACGCAGTATAGTGTAGTAGCTGTCCCGGGTGACGTCGATCTTCATATTTCCCGCAGCTGTGGCTACCCAACAATCGGGTACATGTACTGGACGAGCGCGTTTTTCGTTGCCGAATTCATGGCATCGATAACCTTGGGTATAGGGCGCGTCTGATTGAAGAATGACAGTTGTTTGACCACGTGATCATCGACCGGGCCATCAAACAGTGGCGTCTACTCCTACGGTCGTGTGTCCGTGAACAAGGAAGACATTTTGAACACCAGCCGTAGCTGAACATCACTTCCTTTCAGCTTTTGCATGTTGGAAATTTCCATTTTCGGCGCTGCATCTCAAACGCTCATAAACGTGACAAACTCGCGCATATTTCTAATCGGCTATAGGATTTGGTGGTATTATGGCCACTGTTATTGCTTTTAAAAATTTCATGCTAATACTAAAAGTTTTGACCGACACCGAGTTACAACACTTTTTTTGTTGGGGTCTACTTTTCAGCGGGACACAGTGTATACACTCGTATGTAGGCCTATCCTACAGCATACTCCGAAGAAAAAGTGTTTGGGATGAAATTATTACGTTATATTGCACGTGGTTTTTTCTCAACATTTCAGAAAGACTCCTGCAGTGATACATGCACAGGGCCGTTTTAAGGAGTTTTGGGGCCCTAGGCACAAACCCTAATCCTAAACATATCCACGAGTCTAATCTACTCTAGCCAAATCAAGGTTTCTGGGGACGGAGAACAAGTATTTACACGCACATTTTTGTCGGTCGATTGCTCGAGACGTGTAGCGCCGAGACGGGAGGGCTATGGGAAAGGAATGTCCGAATGTGTCCCTCCATGAAGTCAGAAATTGTTGAATTTTCACATTGCATTTTAAGCTGCCATCTTTACAAAATTGCTCAACATTCGCAGTGATGACATGCCTAGTCTAAGACTTCTATGATTGTTCTTGCAATTATAATAATTCCTTATTCAGTTTCCACATTGTAATGATAGGCCACATGCAGCATTGTAAGCTGGGATCTAAGCAAAATTACAGATTATTATTTCAGTGCTGATTACAAGAGTGGTTGAAAGTTTCAATAAAATTAATATAATTATTATTACAATCATAATTTCTTGACGTATCAAATTCAGCAACTCAGTTCTGCTGCTTCTGGACCATTAGGCCAACAGCATAATAGGCCTAGTAGCCTAACGAATAACTGCAGACAGATCTAGGCTATAATTATATAAGACCTACTTTCTTGCATTGGAACTGGCTTATTCCCGCGCGTTGCTAAAAAGGCTTGTATTGTTGACCATGGAGGATAGGCCTACAGTTCTCGGAATTGCCACAAATGTTACACAAACCAAGGAAGAACCGCCAAAATCTGGAAGTCATGTAGTAGGCCTAATGATGCTGTTTTACTGAGTGTTCAAGTAACAAAACCTTTTTAAATTTCGACAGTTTTAAATTTGAAAGGTAGCACTAAAAAGTCGAAAATTGGTTTTACAAAAATAGTACTTGTACAAATATTAACAGTAAATTATACTCATTGTAAGATGATTGTATCATATTATTACATTAATAGATTTTATCGTCGTAATATCATACAATAGTAAATAATATCACGGTATATTACTAGAGTTCGTGTATTATACAATAATGTAAGCAGCAATTCAAACTTATAATTTGGTCAAATGTTTTGGGTAGTCATTTCTGGGTGAAGTTCCTTCCACACTGGGAGATGCTTAGATTAAACACTGAACGTAACTTGATTCCCGTCTCAAACTCTCAGTCTCAGATATAGAGTGCCGGTACTCTATTCATGCCTTCTATGGGCATGTGTGTCATTTTGTTACGTTTATTAATATTGATAGAAGAACCTAGGCCTATACACAGCTAGAGCACAGCAATCTTTGTATTACAAGTGTTCTGTGTAAAATAAATTTAAGCTTAGCACACGTTAAAGTTCGTATAACATGTTGCTAATTTGTTATGCAATGTAGCATTTTGGGTCGCCGCGGAGCCCCCCTGTTGCGCGGGGCCCTAGGCCCGGGCCTCGTGGGCCTGTGCCTTAAAACGGCTCTGTACATGCACCTGATCCCTACGACGGCATCATTCCAAGCCCTTATGAGTCACCGGAATATACCAATCGGGCAAGTGGAGATTACACGGAACTTGATGGGTTTCAAAGTCATGATTATGACTTGGAAATCGATGGTGAAATCAAAACATCCGATATGGGAAAGGACGAAGAATGTAAAGGAACCACAGATTCCAATCGACAATCAGCAGTCGACAATGATTACATTCGAGCAAAGAATTATCGAAAAAAAAACTAATACTGTGGTGTCTTCACATGGCAAAAATGTGTGGACTATAACCAGTCGGTAAAAACACTTAGGCCTACGTGGCTCTTACGAGGCTGTTGTGTCGTAGCTAATTGGCACGAGAATATTTTATAGACTATAATTATTTTAGCGTTCAACGGCTCTTATATGTATTTTTTAAAATAATTAGTGTGAGCTATATTTCGACATTCAATCAATGTTCAATGACCATAGGTTCAGTGCGGTAGGTTGTCCGATGCCCTTTCACTATCTCTCCTTAGATGGATCATCCCAGAGCCAGATGACTAAGTCTCTGTAAATAGGCAATAATAATAATAATAATAATTATAATAATAAAAATGTTAAAACAATAAATAATAATAATAATAAAATAATAATAATAATAATAATAATAAGTCCCTGGGGGAATGAAGTACCTCAGGGCAAAAAAAATCTTTTAAAAAAAAAATAATAATAATAATAATAATAATAGCGTTGTCTACGGGAGAGCTGACAGAGAATATTTTGCTTCAACGCCTCTCTATAACTGTCCAGCGTTTCAAATCGGTGGCCTTTCGAAGCACTTTAGCGGAGTTAGACCTAGGGTGTCTTAAATACTGCGCATTGTCAATTAATTGTACTTCCTTTTACTTATGTTGATTGTCGAAGATAATAAAAGGACTATAATAATAATCCTCGTTTAATTAGACAAATCAGGGTGACACACCGCACCCAGTTACATGTCATGCATTTTAAAAGCAAACAACAAAATAATGTGAAGATAACAATGTCATTAGCCTAATGGGTGTCAAAGAGAACCCTCGGAATAAAGTTTCTAACATCTTTAACTGGTAGAACAAAAGGATGTGGTCTAGGTCGCAAGTTATAGGTGGTTTTTGCTAGAGGTGGAAAAATGTTCCTCAGGATATGATTGACATTTAGCATTACGTTACGAAGCAGCCCAGCATCAGCTCCAGCAACTAATTTCTCAATGTTCGGGAACATCATGGAAAGGAATCCCAGTCGTCGCATCCGTTTCAACATTCGTTCTAGTTTAGTTCTGTCGTTGCTAATGGTGAACCCCCACCAGGCTGGGGCAGCATAGAGGATCCTCGCGACAGAAGTGGCTCGAGCTACTTCGTGGAGAGCGTCAGAGGGCAGTCCGTGGGCACTAAGCATTCTCAATGCATAGAGTGATCTAGAACATCCCATCAGCAGCTCAGAAACATGTTCTGTAGCTCGAAGATTGTCTTGGATGGTAACGCCCAGAATTCGTATTGATGTCACCCTGTCAACATTGGTGATCCGATCAGGTGGTGACTTGATTTTGCGTCATAATAAGAAAATAATAATATCAATTATTGTCTGCGTTACCTGATGTTGAGAACTATCGTTTCCATTAATAAATCTTCAAATTACTCTATCAGTTTTCAGTTTTTTGAAGAAATAAATGTGTCATAACATTAATAATAATTAACAATTACACAACAACAAAAAACAAGTTCAAATATGTTTATTCAAATATTCGAATCCACTTATGCCACAATATCATTCTGCTGCGTTGTCCTTTGAATCTGTAATCTAAAGATTCAAAGGCCAACGACCTTTGAATCTGTTAATAACGGTGCATGCTTTTATCAATTAGCATGATCACTTTCCTACTCAGATGCATCCCATCCTCCGCCTGCACATCTTTTGGATTCCATGAATATTAGAGGTCAAGGCAGATATTTTAGGTAATTTGGAATAGTAGTGTAACAGTGTTGTGATCAATTTAGAAGAAATATTATAGATAATAACAGGAAATGTTGCCAGTTTCATTTAACTTTAAGGCTATGAGCTCAGCAATGTCAGGATAGCTGAAAAAACCACGATCAATCGGGTGTTTCGGGGGTGGTTACACAGTCGACCGTGTAACCAAGGAGTTTTTCTTAAGTGTCCTAAACAATGCTCAGAGCAAGGCAACACGAATTTACTGTGGCTCTAAGTGTTCTTAAGCGTTCTAAATGTTCTACGTGCTCTAAAACCAAAGCAAGCAAATTATCTAGTAGGAATAAACATACCTGTTAGTGTCATTGTTCAGAACAAAGCAGATGGAAGTTAATTTGAAAAAATAAACGCACACGGAAGTGCCTTTTTCAACTTTTCTGCATCTGGGGGGATACGAATAAAACGGGGGATACTCTATTTCGTGACACCAGCTGGTGTCCATGCTTGTTCAAAGACAAAGGACAATGGGCTATGTTTTTGCAATAAAACAATGGACCCTTTTTGTTTAAGGATGAGATCCAGGCAGACCATTCTACAATGCAACACACTTCTAACAATCGCTAATTATTCCGGTATGACAAGCAAAAAGATATTGGATTACTTTCACAATTGCATCTCTTTGCAACATATATGTATCTATAGGGCCTACAAGGTCATACATGTAGGACTATAACGCTACATAACAAGGCTTTCATAGACCTCATGGGAATGTTCCGGAACAAATATGGGGTCTTAGGCCTAAGGCCAATAGATGCATGCCTGCACAAACTGCATAAAAAACAAAACGCCCCTTAATTCAGATCCAAATAGTCAAACATACCGACGTTTGTGTGGTTCAAGGTGTCGGTTTTAACCCATGGCACCGAACTTAAAATATTAAGCATGGCTTGCAAGAACGTCCTCTATATACCTACGTAGAGAACTGCTTATACCTACAACTGCGCTTGCACGTATCAGACCTACTATACTTCTTCCCTGCATGATATTACTTCTCGTAGTAGGTCCTACTACTTCCTTCTTGCATGATATACTATTTCAAGCAGTACTACTTCCTTCTTGCATGATATATTATTTCACGTAGAGCTCGATGGCTACAATGAGCTGCATATTTCCGTCGTTTGCCATCCAGGTGCCTGCCTCAATGGTATTCAATAGAGTTGAGCAGCATACACAATGTGTCTTTATGCGGAAGCATTCGAACGCGGAAACGCTCGCCGACAGTCTCAGAACAGCAGACACGCAGAGAAAACTAGCGAAGGGTTTTATGAGAGAAGACCATTGGTCTTGTGTGGCCTATTTCATGTATATAGGCCTACAAGTAGGCTAGGCCTAGCTGTCTTCATGCTTCAAATTTTGTTGACCTCCTATTAATAGGCTTAGTCGAGTTGAAACTGAATAAGAGACATTGGATTTAGCCTAATCGTTTCTTTAGATCTAGTTAGGCTGCTTTACGAAAGAGGTAAACTTGGAACATGTCTTGAAACGCGCTAAGTTTCATTTATCGTTTTCTTCTCCATTGCTACGGTATTGAAATTAAAGGTTCTTTCATATAAAATCAAGTAACTTTCTGAAAGAGGTTGTCCAGCAGGCAGCAACCTTTGATAAAAGTGACCTACTTCTTGATCTTTCTTTGCTTCTATTTTGTATGCGAGTGGAAAATTATTTCATTCGACCGTTCTTATGTTTGTTGTGAGGTATTATTGTACCAGCTCTAAACCAAAGCAAGCAAAATAATCTATAGTAGGAATAAACATAAGCCTACCTGTTAGTGTCATTGTTCAGAACAAAGCAGATATGGAAGTAAATTGAAAAAATAAACGTACACGGTGCTTTTTCTCAACTTCTCTGCATCTTGGACATACGATTAAAACGGTGAGATGCTCTATTTCGTGTCACCAGCTGGTTCACGCTTGTTCAAAGCTACACTTAAGACTAGAGAAATTTTAAAGCTTAGGCCTATTCAATAGCTAGAATGCCAAGTAAACCATATCCAACGCTTTCGTGAGGTTCAAAGATGGCGATAAATTATGTTATTATTCTAAACATCTAAGGTAAGTCTGGGTAATAAGGCCCGGGTGGAAATAAGGCCCACCAAGTAAAACATAGAATATCTCCGAATGTATTCGTCAGGACTGGTGTCGCTATAATTTTATTTTATTGACCGGGTTTCATCTGTGAACTACTCTAGTTAATGATGAGTTTTCTTTTCAGTGGCATGTTTAAATTACGCAGATGGCAATATTTGTGCGATCATTTTTTTCGCAATTATCGTATTTTCGTATTTATTACTTTCTTAATTAATCCTCAATCCGCGTAGTGCATAAATGTTGCTGTAATAATATTCGTTAAGAGAGGATATTAGAAAGACGATATAGGCTGAAAAATAGTCTGCACTTGGGACTTCCCCGGATATTGGTCTTTGAATCCATGGTGTGAGATTGAGGGCAACAAGGCCCACCTTTCTGTGGGTAATATGGCCCTACCATTAGGCCATGGGCCTTATTACCCACAACTCCGGTACTAATGGTACACATTTAATTGTTCATGATTTAGTACTGGATAGGAGTTCTTGAAGCTATTTTAACACACTTATGACTAGTTTGTACTAAAAACAAAGCTGTGGGGGGGGGGAAGTTGGAGTCAGGAAAACCTGGAAAAGGCTCTCGAAGCTGCTAATGGTGGTATGTCACAGAGAAATGCAGGGGGCTGCATTCCAGATTCTGTGCATCCATTTGATAAGTTTTGGTTCCTGTAAATATCAGTGGCGGCGCTGGGGGGTTTATGGGGGCTAAGCCTCCCCCCCTATAAGAAGCTCAGCCCCCCCTCCTAAAAAAGGGCCATCAGATTTATTTTACATTTAAATTTCCACGATTTTTCCACGAATTCAATCGATGAGTTAAAAAAAGGTCGTCAGAAATTTTGGGGGTAAAAATAGAAAACAATTTCTTGAGATTTCGGTCGACGACTAAAAAAAAGAAGGTCGTCAAAAATTTTGGCGGTCAAAATAGAAAAATTTCTTGAGATTTGTGTCGCTGACTAAAAAAAAAGGTCGTCAGAAATTTTTTCGGTGAAAATGGAGAATTTCCTCCGCGAGGCTTCAGCCCCCCCAAAACTGAAATCCTGGCGCCGCCACTGGTAAATATGAGCTCAAATGTGATGTTTGAAATTGTAAAGCAGACGTTTAAACAACAAAATAAGACAGTTTTTAGGTGGGCCTTATTACCCGACATGTTGGGTAATAAGGCCCACATCATGACCTATTAAAAAAAAAATTTTTTATAGGTCATGACAATTTATTTTATCAAAATAATTAATTCATTATTTAACTGCTTCCACACACTCCTCATATAGCTATTTTGCATTGCTCCAGTTGCATACCAGTAGTAGTTATTTAGCAAAATTCCTTAGGTGGGCCTTATTCACCACACTTACCTAAATTAATTGATGTTTAACAAGGTAATTTTTACCGATTCACGATTAGGTTATTTATCATAGCCCGTTGTGTTGAATGTAACTAATACAGCCTACAATAATTATTAATTCATTCAATCATAAATTTATACATTTATGTAGCGCCTCTTCACTGGAATCACTCAGAGAGACAAAATATTGCGCGAGTACTTGAAAGACACCCATCGATCGATTTTTTACACTTATAGACCATTTCAGGCGGGAACTGTTACCATGGCGAAGTTACCCATCGTGCATCAGTTCTACGCGCGTAATTTGCGTGTAGGGCAAAAGCTGCTGTTCGTTATTGACAATTTTAAAAGTATTTTTAATATGCCACCCTTGTACTGGGTACCGAATTGCAGAATTGATGTACTAGGGGAAGTAAAGTAAAACATATTAGCTTTCCTTTAACTAATACCACGTGTGTAAACCGCTGGATTGTAAAAATTGGACGCAGGCCACCGCCGACGGAACGATGCACCGATCCGATGGGTTGCATCATATAGCCTATTATTATATTATTTCTACTTTCATGATTAACTATACCCGCATTTTGATATCGCCGTTAACATTTTGACAGCTACAGCTCATTTGAAGGCCCCTCGCATGATTTTTAAAGCATGAAAATCGTAAACATTCATGAACAATTCGTACACTACAAAAATTGTCTATGCTTGTTTACGCTTAGTGTGCTTTTATCGATCTCGTGATTGGCCTTAACCTCCAAGTAAAATCAACTGTTGAATGTTGACAATTTATAATATGACTGTCTGAAGATAAGCTATATTTATTACATGGTGGGGATTGGTGGAATGGGGTGGTTGGATGGTGAAAGCATCAATAAGACATTTTGGCAGTCTGTGTTGTTGGGAGGTTTGGCTAGTGATAGGACATAGAAAATAACTGTTGGGAAGGCCAATGAAAAAGTTTGTATACAGAAAATTTTATTCAACAAAACATGTAATTATACAAGACAGTAATAACTTGCACATGGCAGATTTATTGTGATTAGTTCATCTTTCAGATTCAAAAGGGAAATTTACAGAGACTAGGGCCTATAAGCTTATTGTGTTGCTAACAGGTAAACCAGCAGATGACGAACTGAACATTGATCATGTTCCAATGATCTTCTGTTTGGCCTACAGCCATATGCCAGTCAAGTTTGAGGCAGGTTATTGACAGACACAAACGGTGTAAACTGAGATTACAGAGAAACGGGACCTGGAAGCAGCCGCTGTTCTGCTTGACCTGAGCTACAACAAGGAAACTGGCACTTCTTGTTAAACCGATAGTACGAATAGTCAATTGAAACACGGACTGAATACACTTCCTGCGATTTGCTTTCTACATGTATGTCTCAAAGAAATAATGCCCTGAATTCCCAGCGTTCCAGCAGTTAAGCCATTAGTGTTAAGCTACCGAGCCTGTTGTGTAGCCGACCTGCGTGTCGTGCGAAGCTGGCCGTATTTCGTATAACTTGTATCTGTAATCATTCTGCGGTCTGTCAGATTGAATGTTAATAAACGAAGATTATTATTATTATTATCATTATTATTATTATCTAACTTTAAGCATAAAAGTTGCTAAGTTCATTTGAGGTAATTCATTCTTTGACCAATAAAATTTCACCACAGTAGGCTACTACAGAATTAAATGCAAGAAACTATGGAACAAGCACATCTAGCCACACACAATGAAAGCATTAAGCTGAAACTTAAGTCCTACAGTACATTTGGGGTAAGTTCAATTGAAATGGATGATGCCAAGACAAAATATACTGGCTTACATGTAACATGCCTGTCTGGAGTACAACCAGGATTGGATATAATATTATAGGATTGATTAAAAATCAACAGGTTTCAATTTTGAGATTGACATTTAAATCAGAAAACTTCGCCAAATATTGTCGAGTTGCTACATTCTCACTTTCAAGACCATACCTAGTAGCAGCATTTTTATATGGTTAAATGCAATGCATGGTCTTCTGTAGGAGGCTTTTAGGTGGATTTTGCATGCATGGCATCGTGAAAGAGAGACTCGCTAATGCGGCCTTTTCGACATTCATGCCACAGGCTACTCTAACACTGCAATCTTGCGGTTGCTTCAAGTGCACTGCTTTCCCATTGCGTTGCAACCAAATTCTGAAACGTGTTTTTGCATAAATGTTTCAATTCTGTTTCTGAAAACATTTCATAACTATAATTATACAATTGTCCTATGTTTACTGCAAACCTATGCAGGGCAGAAAGTGAGCCGGGTCTGTCGGGGTCTGCGACTCGGCATTGATTTTCGTGACCTGCTAGCGCCGGGTCTGAGCCGGGTCACATGTTTAAAAATTGTGGGCAAACGACTTTTAAAAAGGCTGTGATATACCACAAATAGGTAAAATGGCTTTATTTAAGAAAATTTTGGCAAATGACTAAAAAAAGGTTGTCAGAAATGTTTTGGCTCAAAAGCGTCAGCTCGTCTGCCAAAGTCCGACCCGACAACTTTTCCAAACCACTTTCAGCCCTGAACCTAGGAGCAGATACTCTGCAAAGTTTGGGTTCTAGCACAGTAAATATCACAGCGTCCGGAGCACAGACTTTCAAGTCTGCCAGGAATGCTGAGGTGTAGTTTGGCTTTTCTTATTTCGGTTCACCAGGCAAGAGTTCTGGACGAGGAGTTATGGTTGGTGCTAGAATTCCATGATGCGGTTTATCAAAGTCGATGTCACATACTTTCCTTGGTTTTTAACCTAAAGACATAACAAACCAAAACACTTTGTAGTATAGATATATTAAAAGAAAATGAAAATAAGTAAACCAGAGGACAGGTCATCAGTTCTCATCTACCAATGCTGAATAAAGTATTTGTCAATTTTAAGATTTGAATAATTCATTAAGTAGCTTGCTATATGTACAAGAGTAGGTTTGTTTAATTGTACCAATTCTTCATAATATCGAAATCAAAATGTTTCGTCCTGTAAAAATCGCGGTTTTTTAACAAAAGAGCTTAATGAGATTACATGTACAGAATTGATCATCTTATGCATGCTAGTTTTGTATCTCACTGTTTTTAACTAAAATTTTCTCTTGTACCTTCTACCTTTTTGGTGAATAAACTAAACATATCGGTAATTAGCACTTCTTGGAACATTCAATTGTTGTGACTGCTGCCATGGCATTACAGCTCAAGGATCCAATGTGACCAATTACACAACACAAATTTTCAATGTATCTGAAAATTACACATAACATCTCAGACCCTCAAAGATGACATAGCACATATGAAAAGGTGAGACACAAAACCTATGTGCTCTATGACAAACGTGCAAATAATCACACTTCAAAGACTTACTTATCTGATAAAAGATTGGTTCCACTGGCACGGCTGAGATGTATACGACTTCTGGTAGTAATACAGTATTGCGATGGTCTCGATCTTGAACAGCACAGCAGCAATGTGTGAGCACACCTCTCCCAGTCTGAAAAAAGAAATCAATCACTATACAGATATCTTGACCTGGATCGGCCCTAGTCAAAATTGCACCCTAGACAAAGCAAACATTTGGCACCTCAGGCAAAGTTTGCATTTGGCACCCCAGGCAAACCATACATAGGCAGTTTGAACCCTACTGCACGGTCCACCCCACGTCACAACAGAAAAGTTTTAAAAAAGCAAGAGCATTACACTCACCTTAGGCCTATTTGTTTTTATTAATAAATATGTTTTTGTTTATTCAGCAATCCAGTTGACAAATTGCAACCGGTTACAGTGAACAATTATGCAGTTGAAACAATTACAAGAACTCATATAACAGAATACACATATCTTCCCTACTAGCAGAACAGACAGCCTGCACTAGTTTTTAGTAGATAATAGAATTCCACGATACGGCTGTTAGTAGACTAAACTCTGGAAATTAAAAATCTAAGACTGTCAAACACATTTTTTGGGAAATGACGCTTCTAGATTGTTGCACCCTAGGGAACTGCCTGTTTTGCCTGTGTTTAAGGCTGGCCCTGATGTTGACTATATTTATACAATGCATGTAATGCAAATTAAAATTTTCTGATAACCAGTGACATTTTGATCAAAGATCCTGTGGGCTATAACAAAAATTTTAGATTGTCCACCAATACCAAGCATCACATTGTGGGCTTACTTCAATATGATTGGGAACAACAAACAATTTACAGAACATAATCACAACAGTTACTCTTACGGTCTTACCCGGTCGAGTAACGTGCGTCGTCGACCCTTCGATGCATCCATTTCCTCAATGTATGGGTAATCAACGTCAACTTGCAAACCAACACTACCAAGGTTGAATAAATAACGCTCTTTGACTTCCGTATTCAAAGATAAATAGTAGGAATTCATTTTAAATTAAAGAATTTCAACGGTAAACAATATACCGCCCTACACAATATAATCGCCCTACACAGCTTTTTTGCCCTACCTAATTAAATATGCATAACCTGATATTTAGAAAGATCAAAATTATTTCCCGCGTGAAAAGGTCTATACCATTATATACATCGTTGAAAGGTAATATCCGATCGATGCTTATGTATTATAATTATGTCATTGCTATGCACAATTCTGGAAACTCAGAAACATGCATATGGTACGGGAAATAAAAGTTCGAAGAACATGAAGGCAACATAGGCTAACATAGATAACGAATGCTTTTTCAGAGCGATCGGCATTCAAAGTTCTCCGAGATTTGATTTGACGAACGGTGCCAATATGATACGATGGCACCTTATCATTTTGTTCATAGCGGCATCATTTATACGAGATGGATCAACGCAAGGTTCGAATCGTTTTGTATTAATTAAACGGTGCTAAAACTTTAATTTAAAATGTAAACATTTAGTTAATAAATTATAATGTCTGGTTAAAAACTCTAGGTCACCGGTCGAGTCTCAATTTGCAATAGCCTAATTAAAATATGTGTGGGACGCAGGGGCGCAAGCTCCTGCGGAGCGACCTTGGGCAAGTTGCTTACCCATCATTGTCTGTGGGGAAGGCAACGGGAAACCACCTCACTCATCTCATCCAGGGGCGTAAAAAGCCAATGAACCTGCCTTCGGGCAGAGAACCATCATCAATTAAAATAATGTCAAACCTCCTTGTTGCCGTGCCAGTACTGCTTTAGTACTGGCACGGGAATAAAAGGTCGAGACGGTCAGTGGGTCGATGCGGACACAGCGAAGTGGGAGAGAAGGGTAAAAGGTTTAGGTAATTAAAAGCCCTTATGTTTAGTCCGAGCCATCGCTCGTGTTGTCTTGTCCTGTAGGCCTACTTCTTTGGTCTTCTTTTGCTTCTCATTCCATAGAAATTTGCTCGTAGTGAAACGCCTATTTACGTGGCCAAAACATTGGAGTCTTTGCTGAATTACTTTGTCCATCAGAGTTGCTTAGCATCTGCGAACCGTTCGTTTTTCTGCAGTCACGAATACCGTTGCACTTTGATCTATTCAATGTATGCATTCATGTCTAACTTTTCCTCACGATTTATTTGCTCCTTTGTATCCTGTTAGTCCTGGGCACGACGTTAAACTGCATCCATCCTCTGCCACAGGGAACCAACAACTTCCCTGTGCCGGTCCTAAGCCCGGATAAAATGAGGAAGGTTTGCCAGATGGGTGGAGATACGCTGGCAGTAAAAGACCAAGACCATAGATATCCGCAAAAACCAAGGCACAAGTGACATAGCGACCCAGATGCTTCAAGGTGTCATGATGTGAGGCTGACAAGCACAGGCCGGTCAGGACAGACCAGTGGAGAGAGTCGGGGGAGAGAGCGTGGGACACATACGGGCATTGACCCAGGTTGTCCTTCGTGCCTCTCTCCCAATATTCTCTTCAATCAGACAAGGTGGTCTAGCTGCTCCAAGATGTTAATGGTATGGACCTGCTGACCGGACCGGTTGAAGCTGGGCAACATGACGCGAGACAGACTCAGACAGAGAGTGGCGTCGGACACCTACGGGCATTTAGCCCAAGGATTTTGATGATGATGATCCTGTTAGCTTGTGACTGTTTGTCTACATGATTGTGAGGCGAATCCATTTTTTGCCGTTATTTGCACCGCTCTTATAAGGCCTGATTCTTATCTTTAAGTTAAGCACTATGCTGCGTTTGACTTCCAATTACCTCCAATGATTGGCAGGTTGATTAAATTTTAGTAAATACTTCACTGGCTTTGATATGGACTACGACATTGGCCACCGACGGTCGAGCGTCGATATTCATCCTGTACGGTGATCCCGATTCATACAGAGACCAAATGCAAAGAAACGAGACACTTGATGGTCCATCGACTCTCTACCTAACAGCAACAGAAAGTGTCTCTCACTTCTTTGCCACGGAGACAGACTTTGGGCGTTCTCGTCTGTACTACAGCGAAAGTGGCGCAGGGTATTTGTACTTTGGACCAATCACAGCCTCTGGGACATCATATGATTCGCACTACTTATCAGTAGCGGCTGTGTCCCACTTGGTAATAAATTTATTCCTTCATCTAACTCGACCCATGATATCATACTTGTATTTTTGACTCCATTATTTTAATTAAATACTATATCGACGATGCTTCGTAAGAACATAATAATGTTATTATTATGGGTGGCGGTACTTCTGTGGATGTAGCCTACCATGCCGCAACATTTAACTTCACGTTCGGACGAAGACCATCTGTAAGTTCTGTGAATGTCAGTGAACAAACCCACGATAGACAGAAGACATCCTCGCTGTCGTTCGGTGTCTGGCAAATCCTGAATAGTCGTGTTCATTCAGCATGAAAGAACTCAACATCGAACAGCTAGCTTGGATCTCCGCAACCTTGACATGACTATAGACTGCAAACAATACACCAACAGAGGCTATAGCCTTAGGCCGCAACGGTTGCTAATAGTGCTATATTATCTCAAATCTTTCTGATCAATAAAATTCAGGGCTGTTCGTGTGCATGTCTAATTTTGTCCCACAAATTAGATTAAATTGCACGCTTATAGGCTATTCACCCTATATATATTTATATTTATATATTAATTGGTAAAATGTGACTGCCTGCTAGGCCTATATTTTGTCTTTGTAGGCCTACCGGGTGTTCGAATAAACTGTAGGTTAAGCGAGTTTGCGAATTTCTTGTCAAGCCGTTTCCATCGGAAAAACTTAGTTCCGTTTTGTAGACCTACCTCATAGATATAAATAATCTTATTTCATTAACTAACCTACCCCGGGTACCTTTCAATTTCATGCTGCGGTTGGTGGTGCATTTTTAATAGAATGCTGACTTGCTCGACTATTAACAAAATAGAAGGTCTATGATCGCTGGTGATTATTTTATAGGTGACTGGGATGTCTGTGGACTGGGTATCAAACCTGATCTACTGGTCAGACGCCATCTATCAACGAATCTGTGTCATAGAGACAAAGATTTACCTATTGTGGCGACCAGTTGTCGAATCCGGACTAGCATCACCACAAGATGTCGCTGTATATCCACAGCAAGGGTAGGCCTACTAGTAGATACACAGCCATCATTATGGATGCATTATAGTATTGTTGTATTGTGGCGGACAGGCCACAAGACAAGTACACGTAAAATATAACTTGTTGGGTAAATAGCGGGAGTAACCCTGACTCTCGTTAGGTAGCCATTTGGCTTAGTAGAAAAGAAACTGAAACCGGTTTCGTTAAAATTTAGGTTTCGGTCATTGTATACGGAAGACCGATGTCCACGTTTAAGCCAAAGCATAGCGTGTTGCCGGTGGAATAAAGCCTGCCACACGGTGCGTTGCTTATAACGTGGAGTAGTTGCCGACTACTCCATACGTACTGTGTTCGTGAATTCGTTCATAGTTAAATCGGTTGTGTTCTACTGTCTCGACAGGATTGGCTGTAGCCATTTGAACATGATTGGGCGATCCTGATATACGCAGTTGTGAGAGCTCAGGTGGACGATCTGTCGGGGTTCGTTACTCAGTCATCGATCTCTAGGGGTTCAATCTTCTGTTTCAGGGGTACGGTTACAAGGCCGGAGACGCCGCAGCTCCGTTGGTCTGCGGAAGTGTTACATTGTATAGGGTGAAATCCCCTGGTGAAGTATCCGGTTACTGGTTGGCTACACGTGTTGGTGATTCTGCAGGACTTGGGTTGGGCTCCTTCCTGCCAGGGAATCTACGTGTTGCATTCACGATCTTGCTGTCTTAGCGATCGTTGAGAGTCTTTTGAGCGTAACGCGAAGGTTACGGGTGGAGAGTGGTGACTCCACGGGGCGCATGAAGCCGACGCCTCGGTGATATACGCTCGATTTAGTAAAGCAGGGGCACCAAGTTATTCGGGTTGATTATTGGTACAGTAGAGAGTTGTTGCTCCCCTCGGGTAGAGGATAGTTTGTAGCTTTGGCAAACTAGGAGCGTGGGAAGCAGAGTAAATTTTGAGAGTAAAGACCAAGTGTTATCGAGGGTTTTTACCTGAGGTCCGTAACTGCTGAGTTAGGGCGAACGGCGCCAGTAGATTTACGACAATTAATAAGTCTCTTCGGAGACGGGGTTACCCGTTACCTGTCCCCCCAAGACCGCCAGGTCTTTTATTTTTGTCCGTTTCTACGGGAAACAGACCAGCATCTACTACCCCGCTCTTCCGAGCGGCCGAGAAGACCAAGTCTCGGGGAAGGCCGGTTATCGCTGTTGATCGGTGGACGAGTGAGGCGAGCACTGGGGAAGAGCGCCGCGTACTTTGTACACGGCGGCGGCGCTTGTTCCGAAGACAGGCTAAGTGTCAAAGTTGGGAGTTCGGCCGCTGCCGGTCTCGATCGCTGCCGGGCTTCAGCTCGACTCTGCCCGGTAGCGTGGACGCAGCGTGAGCCGTCTCTCCGTGGAATTCACTGTTACCAAGATGGGAGCACGGTCGTGGCGCATCCTCGGCCTCGGGCCGCTGGAATGGTCATGGTTTCAGTCACTGTGGGCGACGGGACAGGGCATGCGCTCAGTAGTCCCCGTTGGTGGCGAGGGCTCAGTGGCCGCCAAGTGCAGCATGGTGCGCAAGAGTAAAGACGAACAGGGCAAGAAGACAAAGACCGAAGGCGCGACGGGTGGCGCACGGCGAGGCCGCTCTGCCGGTGGGACAACGGACCCTGTGTTGGGAGTCGGCCATCCTCCATCTCAGGACGTCGCCTACTCGGCGACCGCGGACTCGGCAGAGAGCGGGTCCGACGATACGGCGCTGCACACCCGGTCGCAGGCGTCGGTATCAGGGGCTTCTTCGACCGTCAGTGAAAGCGACAACGGCGCGCACGGCGCAGACAGCGACTCGGGAGATCCAGGCAATCCTGGTAAGAGCGCGGGTCTCTCGGGTCTTGGGCTGTCAGAGACTCTTGATGGTGCAGGGGCCACCGAGAAAGACCGACCCGGTCATACAGAGGTGCTTGCGGCCGAGGGCAAGAGAGAAGCGGCGCAGGCGTTGTCTGCTGAGGGTCGGACGCCACAAAGTGGTACCAGAAGTGGGGTAAAAACTTCTGAGGTACGCACTGTCCCTTTTCCGCCTTTGAATGTTGATTTTTCAACCGGGAATCTTTCCATAGATGTTTCTCGACCTGATTGTGAGTACTTTGGCGCTCGTCCAAAAATTTGTTGGCCTGATTTGAACGTAGCTGGTGGTTTTGCTCAATCTGATGTAGCTGTGCCTTTTGATCTCGCTACTGGTGACTCAAGGGAGTTTGTTGATCTAGAAGTTGAAGCTGAATTGGTTCGCGACCGTTTTAAGACTTCTTCTTCTGTTGCTGGTGTGGAGCATTGGCTCCGTTCGGTTCCACGAGTTTCCGAAGCTGTTCGGGACAGCAGACCCATGTTTTCTGAACGTGTAGTCCCGTCTTGTCCTGACAGGGATGTGTACCGGTTACCTGAGCGATGTGTGGAGGTACTCTCCGTGAAAGAAAGGTCGAGTAGGACTGCTGGTGCATCTCGCAGGCATGTTCCTCGACTTGAGACGATTGAGAGCGTCTCAGGAAATGATGTAGCTGTTGATGTAAGGAATGAACTGTCAGTCCTCCGGGAATGTTTGACTCTGCTCACTCAGCAAGTGCAGGCCTTGTCAGCTTCTCGTGAACGGAGGCAGGAGTCGTCGCCACAGCCGATGGTAAGACTTCCTGAAAAAGCAAAACAAAACAAAGTCAGTAAAGACACGAAAAGACTGCATGAAATACCGGAGCTGAAAGTGTCAACGTCAGGTCATGGTGAGCCTCGGACAGTCAGACGTATGGTGCAACAGGAAGTCAGGGTGAAAGGAAAAGTGGTGTCATCTGACGATGCATCCACACAGACTGACCCGGATGAGCAGAGAACAAGGACGAATGATGAAAGTCATAGGCGTCAGGCAAAACGTAAAGTAAAAATCACGGTGCCGACACAGCGTACTGAACCGTCGTCAAGTCGGTCTATTCTAAAGAAGAAAGACCAAGGACAACGACGTGTGGCAGTGGTGACCAGCGACGATAGCAATTCGTCGGGTGAAAGTATCCGGTCTCCCGTAAAGGCCAGAGGACACAAAGCTAGAGGAGTTGCCAGAGGACCGGATAACACTCGTGTGAAACAACGAGTCGGATCACGGATCGGGGCAGAGGATGAATCGAGCGATAATAGCGATTCACCTCGACGGAGTTCCGCTGATGTCAGAACACGTCAACGTTCTGCTAGCCAGACGAGAACCAGAGTTCCAGTAGACCGTGGGATCCGGATTAAACTTGAAAAGTACGACGGGAAAACAGCGATCGCTGCTTTTCTGGCTAAGTTTGAAGTGTGCGCCAGATGCAACAATTGGAGCGACAGGGAAAAATCTGACCAGCTCATGTGTGCTCTCACAGGGCCGGCATCACAATTGTTGTGGGACATGGGTGCCCAGCAGAACGTGTCTTGGCAAGGACTGGTGGAAAAGCTAAAGGCGAGGTATGGTTCAGAGAATCAAACGAATCTCTTCCGAACCAAGTTACGGACATACCGACAAGGGCAGTCTGAGACGTTGAGCAATGTTGTGCAGGAGATCAGGCGATTGATGGTCCTCGCATATCCTGGACCGACCAATGATGTGGTCGAGTCGATCGCTTGTGATGCCTTCATTGACGCTCTGACGAATCAGGACTTGGCTCAGAAAGTACGTGAGAGGGAACCGGTTGATCTCGAGACCGCTTACAAACATGCTGTCCGGTTGGAAGCATACGGTCGTCAGTCAACGTCTGGTGGTAACGTGGAGCAGAGACATGGTAGAGTGAAAGCTACCAGGTCAGATTGTACGACTCCGGTAGTCGGGGATCCACAAGATCAGCGGATGGTCGACCTGGAACGTCAACTTGAGAATCTGACCAAGGAACTCGGTCAGCTCAAACCGAAGTCAGAGTCGGGGTTTGGTGCAAACAAACCCTACGAGCGATGGAATCGTTCGGACCGGACAAACAATGGACCGTTTCAGAGACAAGGATTTCAACCAGGTGGTTGGAGGAAGTTCGACAACCGCGAATGTTTCCGGTGCCACAAAAGAGGACATATCAGCTGGAATTGTCCGCAGCTGAGAACAGAAGCTGCTGAGGATCCAGTGAGCACTGAACCTTTCCCGGAACCGTCACAAAGTCGACTGGTGAAAGGAAGCAGTATGGCATACATCGTCACACGCTTGAATGGAGTAAGACGTCAATGTCTTCTTGACTCAGGCAGCGAGATGTCGCTGGTGCCGAAGTGCTTCGTGCCAGGGAGTAAAGTGGTACCGTCAGAGCAACGACTGCTAGCTGCGAACGGGAGCGAGATCCGAGTAGAGGGTGAAGCCATGTTGACCATTCACATTGGCAGGAAATCCTTTCCGCTGCCTTGTCTGGTGACGGACCAAGTGACGGAAGTCATCTTGGGGCTGTCGTGGCTCGAAGCCAATCAGGCGAGCTGGAACTTCGCTGGTCATTGTGTTCGCCTGGGTGAACTGAACGTACCGCTGAAAACTACATCTGCAGAACTCAGGTGCAGGAAAATTATGATCCGACACGACACAGTAATACCGGCCAGATGTGAAATGGATGTACTGGTTTCGGTGGTGTATCCGCATCTGCGAGTCGATACAGAGGACTGGGTCACTACCCCTAAGGAATTGTCCAAAGGATTGGTAGTTGGGCGAACCCTGATCCCTGGGAAAGAGTCGATGGTCTGGGTCAGGATGGTGAACGTGGGAAACGAGGACACCACGGTGAGGCAAAGTACTGAATGTCTGTTGGAACGAGTGACAGTATTACACGTCACTAAAAATCTGATGACACAGAAGTCCGAGTATGGTCGACAGATCCCGTCAAGGATAGGAACGACACGTCAACCCACGGTACGGCCGGCGGAAAAAGATAACACCGGGAACGCTTTGGACAAAGACATGTTGGTGGAGCGGAAGCAGCAGGCTGAGGACAAGATCTGGCCTGTGATGAGCGGTGACAGTTGGCTGAAGGAAGAGGAGGATGACAGTGACTCCTCTCTTGACCTCGACCTGGAAAGAGTGTGTCGGAGGTTTCCTGCTATAAGGGAACACCTCGGAGGTTTACCTACGTCCATGAGGGACAATACCGTCGAAAGTCCCAGTCGACGAAGAGGTAGTCAGTCCCCAATGGATGACTAGCCAAAGTCATCGCGTAATGGCGATGTGTTTCTGGATGGGGTCGAGAAAGATTTCTGTTTACATTTGCTGGTTTCCTTTTGTTGAACGCCACAGTGGTACTGGTGGGTTGCGAGACTGGAACTGGGTCTCGACACCGCTTCAATGTGGTGGGTTTTATATATTGCCAGTGGACTTTGTGCTTGATGTCCTTTTGATGTAGCCTTTTTCAGTTACGGGTTAAAGTGGTACCTGATCGTATTGAGAACGCGCCCTGCGTTTTCTTGTACTCGCGTGATGGCGATTGTTCCTTGATACTGGTCAAGTTCCTTTGAATTTCGTTTGATTTGCTGACCGCTTAATTGTGGTGGGACTGTCCACGCAATTCGCGAATAACTCTTGTTGAGTAGAATCACTATCAGACGGTGATGGTGGGAACAACGGATATTCCCAGGACAGTGGACAGAGGTGGTAACTTTTCTCTCCTTAAGGTCCCTCAGCTTCGGTTGAGTGGAGCTCGGGTAAGAGACAGAGACAATACGGGGTTGCGGGTCTTGCACGTATGGCGAGATAGCAGTAGAGTGATGCGGGATTGAGATACTCGCACCTGCTCGAGCTATCGCTACCAGTTAGCGATGGGCGGGGTTTTTGAGCCGAGATTTAATTGTTGGTGGAACAGACTCGCACCTGCACGAGCTATCGCTACATGTTAGCGTATGGGCGGGGTAACTAAGTCGAGGTCTCCTGGGGGACGCTAGTCACACCTGTTCTAGCTATCGCTACCAGTTAGCGATGGGCGGGGTTCCTTTAAGTTGAAGTCCTCAGTGTGTGTGGAGGAGACGGGGTTCCTGGAGGAATGAAATCGCACCTGATCGAGCTATCGCTATGTTCTAGCGGATGGGCGGGGTTCTTATGTAAGCCGAAGTTCCTTGTTAGTATTGTGAAGTAAGTCACTCTATAACCGTGGTGGTTAACGGTTCCTCGCACTCTAATCGAGCCTGGGTTGGAGATGTTCCTGTTACGTTTATGTTTCCCTGATCTTGCAGCCGATGTTTACATCGATGAACGGCACGTGAAGTATATGTTGGGATAAGGAAAGACTGTTCGTGAATCTGCGGCGGATTCTTGGATTTTTGCCGGAGTGCAAACTTCCGATTTTCGGTTATTACGATAATATGTCTGTTCTATTCTGTCGTTACTAGCACCAGCTAGTTGCGGAGGTTCGATTTGCTGTCGTAGGGTCGATCCTTGACTGCAAAGTCTACTCCGATGTGCCTATGTATTTGTGTTAGTTGTTATTTTCAGAGTTGGTTGGAAGCTGGCCAACAAACGACGCTGCTGGACGTCGTGTTCGTGACAACGAGATTCAGACAGAGAATCTTTGATACTGTGATGATGGTGCTTGAGTATGACTGGTGCGAATGAAACAATAAAGAAGCATATCTGGTGTGTGAATGGGTTATGAGTGACACTCATTTTTGTGATCGGGAGACAGAGGGGGTAGTGCTGTCTCCCAAGAACCTAAGTAGGTAGGTTAGAGGACGGGCCCATAAAAATGGGAGGGTCCTGATAAACACTGTCCATGTTTCCTAACGATGCTCCGCATCAAAGAAAGGTGGGGAGAGTGTGGCGGACAGGCCACAAGACAAGTACACGTAAAATATAACTTGTTGGGTAAATAGCGGGAGTAACCCTGACTCTCGTTAGGTAGCCATTTGGCTTAGTAGAAAAGAAACTGAAACCGGTTTCGTTAAAATTTAGGTTTCGGTCATTGTATACGGAAGACCGATGTCCACGTTTAAGCCAAAGCATAGCGTGTTGCCGGTGGAATAAAGCCTGCCACACGGTGCGTTGCTTATAACGTGGAGTAGTTGCCGACTACTCCATACGTACTGTGTTCGTGAATTCGTTCATAGTTAAATCGGTTGTGTTCTACTGTCTCGACAGGATTGGCTGTAGCCATTTGAACATGATTGGGCGATCCTGATATACGCAGTTGTGAGAGCTCAGGTGGACGATCTGTCGGGGTTCGTTACTCAGTCATCGATCTCTAGGGGTTCAATCTTCTGTTTCAGGGGTACGGTTACAAGGCCGGAGACGCCGCAGCTCCGTTGGTCTGCGGAAGTGTTACATTGTATAGGGTGAAATCCCCTGGTGAAGTATCCGGTTACTGGTTGGCTACACGTGTTGGTGATTCTGCAGGACTTGGGTTGGGCTCCTTCCTGCCAGGGAATCTACGTGTTGCATTCACGATCTTGCTGTCTTAGCGATCGTTGAGAGTCTTTTGAGCGTAACGCGAAGGTTACGGGTGGAGAGTGGTGACTCCACGGGGCGCATGAAGCCGACGCCTCGGTGATATACGCTCGATTTAGTAAAGCAGGGGCACCAAGTTATTCGGGTTGATTATTGGTACAGTAGAGAGTTGTTGCTCCCCTCGGGTAGAGGATAGTTTGTAGCTTTGGCAAACTAGGAGCGTGGGAAGCAGAGTAAATTTTGAGAGTAAAGACCAAGTGTTATCGAGGGTTTTTACCTGAGGTCCGTAACTGCTGAGTTAGGGCGAACGGCGCCAGTAGATTTACGACAATTAATAAGTCTCTTCGGAGACGGGGTTACCCGTTACCTGTCCCCCCAAGACCGCCAGGTCTTTTATTTTTGTCCGTTTCTACGGGAAACAGACCAGCATCTACTACCCCGCTCTTCCGAGCGGCCGAGAAGACCAAGTCTCGGGGAAGGCCGGTTATCGCTGTTGATCGGTGGACGAGTGAGGCGAGCACTGGGGAAGAGCGCCGCGTACTTTGTACACGGCGGCGGCGCTTGTTCCGAAGACAGGCTAAGTGTCAAAGTTGGGAGTTCGGCCGCTGCCGGTCTCGATCGCTGCCGGGCTTCAGCTCGACTCTGCCCGGTAGCGTGGACGCAGCGTGAGCCGTCTCTCCGTGGAATTCACTGTTACCAAGATGGGAGCACGGTCGTGGCGCATCCTCGGCCTCGGGCCGCTGGAATGGTCATGGTTTCAGTCACTGTGGGCGACGGGACAGGGCATGCGCTCAGTAGTCCCCGTTGGTGGCGAGGGCTCAGTGGCCGCCAAGTGCAGCATGGTGCGCAAGAGTAAAGACGAACAGGGCAAGAAGACAAAGACCGAAGGCGCGACGGGTGGCGCACGGCGAGGCCGCTCTGCCGGTGGGACAACGGACCCTGTGTTGGGAGTCGGCCATCCTCCATCTCAGGACGTCGCCTACTCGGCGACCGCGGACTCGGCAGAGAGCGGGTCCGACGATACGGCGCTGCACACCCGGTCGCAGGCGTCGGTATCAGGGGCTTCTTCGACCGTCAGTGAAAGCGACAACGGCGCGCACGGTGCAGACAGCGACTCGGGAGATCCAGGCAATCCTGGTAAGAGCGCGGGTCTCTCGGGTCTTGGGCTGTCAGAGACTCTTGATGGTGCAGGGGCCACCGAGAAAGACCGACCCGGTCATACAGAGGTGCTTGCGGCCGAGGGCAAGAGAGAAGCGGCGCAGGCGTTGTCTGCTGAGGGTCGGACGCCACAGTATTATAGGCCTATTATGGCATAACGTAACCTACGCCAAAGGCAATTTCACGTTCACTAGCTTACTTGGGACCAACTAGGCGTAGGAAGAACTGACGTCATGGAGTCGCGCATACAGTTAATAAAACCTTGGCAATTTTACAGTCGACAGAACACCATGTCTTAACTTTCTAAAAAAAAAGAGAACTGCCTCTAGGCTTGTATCAGTTAAGGTGGAAGAAGAAGGAGAAGAAGAAGATCAAGAAGAAGAAGAAGAAGAAGAAAAAGAAGAAGAAAAAGAAGAAGAAGAAGAAGAAGAAGAAGAGGAGGAGGAGAAGGAGAAGGAGAAGAACATATAGGTTTTTAAGAAGAGACAGAGATGTAGGAACATATCTAAGAGTAAATGGAAACACGTAGGCCTAAAGAGAAGTGCAGGTCGAATGGTAGCAAATGATCTAGCTTGGGCCAGGGCGGCTCTTGTTCATTCCATTTTGAAGAACGGTTAGGTCGGAGAGAAGCAGTAGATTCAGCTTGTCAGGAAGGACGTGCAAGAGAGCATACTGTAGAAGAAAGCGCTTAAATGAACATTTGACATGCAATGGTAGGCCTACTGTAACACACCATGATGATGATGACCGTGATTATATATGGTGATAGTTTTCAGGGCTACATTGCCTTAATTTTAAAAGACCTATTTATTGTGTTTCACGTCGTGCGAGCTAAATCTTATCGATGCATTCGTGGATGCTTATGGCCAGGTTACTATTCTGGACTGATTCCTGTCCGAAGATCGAGAGATTAGAATTGGCGACGAACATTCGTCAAACAATCGTCAACAGTTCTTACTTACAACGACCAACGACGCTTGTTATTTACTTTGTCACTCAACGACTTCTCTGGCTCGATTCAACGGCGTCAAGAATCGGTTTCGTTAACTTTGATGGATCTGGTCTCTCCTTTTGGTCGATGGAACTGTTCTCAAGCATTTCTTCGTTTGTCATTTTTAAGGTTTTAACCATGAATTTGTTGTTGCGGCATGACCCTATCACTTTGCTATTAAATTAGGCTATTATTGTTTCTTATTGAAACAGTGATGCAAACGAGAAACTCAAGGTCTGATATTTATTTGAACCATGATGCCACAATTGACTAGGCCTACATAAATTCGCAGTATAGAAAGAAAGAAAAACTTCAGCAACGCAACTAAAGTTAGCGCATTAAACTTAAAGTAGCCTAACCTCGCTCGCTCATAAATAGAGTAGGCCCTAGGCCCTATTTTCTTTACGATCAGAATTCAGAAGAATTTTCTTAGAGTAACTTTAAAGTGCGCTCTTCAATTCATTGTCGGTCTGTTATTGCGACTTTTATTTACGCAATAGGCCTTACTTTCTATTTTTTTTATAAAATAGCTTATAAAATTGGATGTTTGACATAATATTCTATGGTTCTGGTTAACAGGATTACATTTTTCTGGGCGACAGAACAGAGTCTAAAAGTTACGCCTTCAATTTTACTCAACGAACTTTCATCGGTTGTGTAACAGCAGCAGTCAGAACAGGAGTAATTGACATGACAGTGAATGCACCCGAGAAGCAACCGCCATTCACAAGTAACTGTAATGATAATATATAGACCTAGACCTATAATAATATCATCAATCATCATAGACACTGCGAAAATTGCCACCGGAAGGTCTGGAAGCCTGGAACCTAACGAGTTCAGAGCGTTATCCACATATAATTGGATCCGGTATCCAACACCCAAGTAGAAAACAAAGGCTAAACCTTTGGTTTGAAATCCGAGTTCAGGCTCTCTTGCGCCAAAGAATTAAAGTTCTCCATAGTTACATATATGCCTAATTACCCATGTACATGAAAAAATGTTTAGTTACGCTTTCCATCGGCGTTAGGTAAGATTTTATTCACTCTAACATACTGCTTTGTTTAAAAACTAGTGACCAGTGTCATATGTTTGGGTCTACAGCGTTCCATCTGAAAACTTGTTGGGTCTATAGCGTTCCATCTTAAAAGTTTAGGGTCTACAGCGTTCCATCTCAAAACATGACCAGTAATCGTAATCGTAACCGTAATCTCGAAATTTATAAAGCGCCACTCGAAAGCCTAGCGCGGGGCACCAGCTTATTCAGTACCTGTCAGTCAACTTCTATCAACATAAGTAGGCTACAGTACAAAATTGGTTAGAAATGTGCGACCTAATCTCAAAATATGTTCAAATCGCTGGACACCTGTGAGTCAATCGATTTGTCAAACAGAGTGGTTTCAGGGGCTTTATCTAAATCGACATCGATAGGCCTATGGAACAAATCATCTGAAATTTCTCTATTGAAAATAAAAAAATAGGCCTATGTTCCTTAAGAACGGGTTTCATCGACGCTACAGAATGCAAATTTGAAATCACCTAGCTGAGACGAATACAACCCTGTTTTACTTTTATGAATAATTTGAACAATATGCAAAAAACATTTCAGATCCATGCAGTCGGAATAACGGAAGATGTAACCATATCTGCATAACAAAAAGCGCTACAGAAAGTGTTTGTCAATGTGCAATGGGTTTCTTTCTGGATTCTAACGGAACCACCTGCAACCTAAGTAGGTCTACCCGATGTAGGCTAAATCAGAAATCTGTTATTCTATTTGCACACTAATAATTGGTTAATTATTTCAACCATTAGGCCTATAGTCACAAACTCACAGCTCTTTATTTAATAATTATTTTCTTGCAACTACTGTATACATGCACGCGTAAAGGCATTTTAGAAAACAGCTAAAACCACAGAACATAATGGCAACATTGATCATGTAGGCTAAGTGACGAAAAATAATAGCAATAACCTAACTATAACATGGTGAAAATGGCGTCAGACACCTACGGGTGATGAGCCCACGGTTCATGATGATTATAATGAACTATTGTTGATATTAATATTATAGTGAATTTAAAATTATCATATATGAATCGTTGTATTGATAGAAATAGAATACTGCTAACAGCAAGCTTATTTTGACACATGGCATAATAATTAGACCCAGCATTGAAAGGGCATGCGAACGAGTAAGTATCTTGATTTTCCATAAAATCAATTGGGAACCGTTTCAGAACTTTGGGACGATAATTTCCTACTCGTTTCTGATCAAGATCAAGCCAACATCTTTCAAGTAAACTTAGGAACTGGAGAGGTTCGTGCCGCCTCTGTTACTCCACCCGATCCATTCAGCATTACTGCGATGGATTACGACCCAGTCAATGAAATCGTATACGTCGTTGACAGCAAAGCACATTCAATCAGAAAGGTGACACTCGCTGACCATACAACCTCGACCGTGCTGCAGTTTCAAGGTAGCGATTAGACTGCATTAATAAACGCATACTAGCCTACTTATATTTCTTGAGATTATTTTAGACATGTCAGTATCTCTGAAGCACTCTAAGGTCTGAACCACTATAGTGGTTCAGACCTTAGAGTGCTTCAGAGATACTTTATACGTTAATTATACGTTAAGTGACGAGCAGTTAGGTTGTTTTTCAAGGCCCACTATATACAGTGGCGTAGACAAGGGGGGATTTTGGGGGTTAAAGCCCCCATTGGCCTAGGAAATAAGTTTTTTAAAGGTTATTTATGCACTTAAATAAGAAAAACAAAACAATTGCTTGTAGTAACAATTGTTTTCTTACTTTATTCCCATTGCTACTTTATTCCCATTTTATTTACTGTAATACTGTTGGGTTGGTGTCAGAAAGGGCATCCGGTCAGACAAACAAATTTACCCCCCCCCCATCATAAATTCCTGGCTACGCCACTGACTATATAAACCAATATAATTTTCGTCGGAGTGACGCATATAAATTTCTACTTTAAAATTTTTAATATAGAAATCAAGAAACATCAGTAGACCTAATTAGTGATTAGCCCGATCACATTTTGTGGAAATTAGTTTTTGCTCAACTTGATTGAAGTAGCTTGCGACGCTTCACTGGAGATGATGCACTTCACCGCCCATCTCTGTCGACTGAAAACCTAAACTGTGATGTAAGCTTACGCTATAAGTAGTATAGCTTATTCGATTAGGCCTATATTCCGGAATTTAAAATGTGCCCGGAAGAAATTAAAATGGCAAGAATTAGCGACCAGCAGATTGGCCTTTATCAATTGACTGCATGCTTACTTACTTGAAACTTCGTATAGTACGGTACAGCAGCATAAGAACAATGAAATGTATGTTGATGTCTGCGACTAAACCGATAAGAAATACTAATGTTTTCGCGAGTAGTCCACAAAAGTATAGATCAGAGAAAATAAATCTATCTCATTCTATGTATTTAGCAGCCAATGGTGCTTAGTTTCAAGTTTCAACAGCTTATAATCTTTGCGCGAGCGTAGGAACATTCCTCCTCTTAATGCCAATCATCCATCTAATCCGACCATTTCACAATAATTAGTCACCTATCAATCCTCCAGACATTATCTTTCCTCTTCTCTCCCTTTTACGACTGGTTATGCTTCCACCTCTTTCAGATTCAGTTTATTAATGGGTTGTGCTACCTATAGACTGTTACAAAAAAATCCGACTCTTCAAATTAGTTGGGGGAAATAGCCTACGTTAAAACGACTTTGAACTCTTATTAAGATTAAGACCATAATTATTGTCATGCCCATATTAATTTTTAACCATGCTTGAAGTTGCTGCTACTGATAAGCTTATGTTTAACTTTTCTATTACCAACCGGTAGTTTAGTTTAATGTAGTTGTCTTTTTTTATCTGAATATGCATGCTTCAACACGCATATTAATATCGGTTCATGGTGAACACTGTATGTAAACGATTTATTTGTTCATTTATATTGTCCATTGCGCTGTCAACTTGATCGGATTTGATTTTGAATTTCAGATGTTGAAATCAGCAGTTTGGCTGTTGACCCCATTGAACGGCTGCTATATTATGTGAACAAAGACATAGGTTCCATAAATCGAGCATCCTTATCAGGCGAAGATCCCAGAGCTGTCGTGTCTGGAGATGGTACTTTGGCAGAAGCAATAGCATTAGACATCCAGAATAGGTGAAATTATAAATCTAAATTTCCTGATTATCTTTGCAACGAAGTACTACCTTCGGATTGGTGGAGAACGTAATATTCTTTGTATATGATAAGACTTACTGCGGTCAAACGATGTAACACCAATCTTGGGTCGATCGAAACTTGCAGCATTTAGTTTCAATAGCTAACAACAGCGCAAATAACATACTTTATCTAATTTATTCATTTACTCTACCCAATAGCCTACCTTTTCCTATATTCTCCTATTTAACTAATTTAATTTTTGCGACATTAGGGTCTACGTAGCCTTAGTTGATTAAAATGCCTCTGAGAATAGCCTTCTTTTATACAAACGCCATTTCGGATTTGACTACCGGACAAGCAGTAGCCCATAACGTAAGCCTAAACTGTGCTTTGCAAGACTTCTAAGGACGCAATATTAGGCCTAAGTGGATAGATATGCGCAATGGCATTACATACGTGAGTCAGTTATAGTCATTTTAAATCACAGCTGAAAAATATATTTGAAAACAATCATGTGACTGTCACTGACTTGCTGAACGCATGTATACATAGCGGTCTTGAATTTGACTTATAATATACTACTATAGGCGTACTGTTGCTGCTATCTGCTGCTACTTCCACTATAACTACTACTAATATCACTGCTACTACTCTCATTACTACTACTATCACTACTACTATCACTACAACGTCTAGTAGTACTGCTACTGCTATACTGTTACTGCTAATGCTGCTGCTACTTTTGCCGTCTATTTCATGAGTATAGACTATCCAATTGCTGTTCAAAAACACTTGTGGCGGGCTATTTGTCAAATTTTAGGTTGATGTTTTGGTCGGACTGCAGCAGCCGTCGTTCTATTGAGCAAGCGCAGATATCGAACCCAAGCAGTCATCACACAGTTGTCACATTTTCCAGTCTATGTGCCACAGCAATCGCAGTTGACGTTTTGAGTAGGCGTTCACAATGTTATCATTTCAAAATTAGTCTAAGAGCAAATACATTAGAAAATCATTTATGCCTGAAACCTTCACAACTCTAAGCTATTCGTTATTATTTTCATTTTGTACCAGAAAAAAATTGAAATCCTAGCAGTTTTTATTTTAAAATCAAAATTTGTGAAGTTTTTATTTTATTGATTCCAATTTAATTGGAGTCAAAGAAAAGGTAAGCTTATATAAAGTCTCTCAGAAATTGGGTAGAGTCTACGTTTAGTGCTGATGAGCATCTGCAAATATATTCCAATCGCTCTCAGACTCATTTTGTGTGAAGATGTCCATAACATGCTCACTGAAAGAAAAATTCAATCGAACCTAAGGTTTTTAGTTTTATAAAGTATTTAAATAGCGATATTTTCTTTAATTTTGGGCTTATATAAGCTGGCCGGTAAAGCAGTTTGTCCAGTTGTGAAAAACACCGACATCAATTATGACTGTCTTTGACATCCGTTCATCACGGTTTTTCTCGGACATTGCGTTCATTAACTCTACCGATCAAGGCCGTAGCTAGGGGGGTGTTTTGGGTGTTTGAACACCCCCCGAAATGGAAAATGTGAAAAAAGTAGAATGCATTTACGAGCACATGATGTAAAAACCATGAAATAAAACCATGAAAACACACCCCGAAATGGAAAAATGGAAAAAACAGAATTAATTGGTGACATTATTTGAAGATTTCGGCCGGATGCCTAAAAAAGGTCATCAGGCTTTTGGGAAGGGAGATTGGTGACTTTTTTGAAGATTTCGGCCCGATGATTAAAAACAGGTCATCCGGTTTTTGGGAAGGAAAATTGGTGAAACACCCCCCGAAATCAAATCCTGGCTACGGCCTTGCTACCGATAATAGTCTGACAATACTTTTGCAATATGCCAAATTAAAATTCACTGTTTAGCCAATTGTATTTTTCACGACAAGATGGTTAATTTTTGCTTCATAGATCAACTGATTTACTGGGCGGACAGTATAGGTCGACTAGAACAGGTGAACTACAGTGGCGCTGAACGTCTACTCATACGTGACTTCTCCCCGGCATCGTCAATCAAAGGTTTGGCAGTTGATGCCAAATTTGTGTACATCAGCGACTCAAATCAGAGGTATGTGTAGATTTTTATAGTGGAACGTCCAATTTAAACTTATTCAGGTTGGTCCGAGTATGATAGTGTAGTAGGTAGCGTGGATGCACTTAGTGGTGATTCTCAGTTACCTTTATTCGCAGTCGATATCTTTGCAAAGAACAACAGACAAGAATCTACGAAGAGTCTCGGGAACATGGCGAGACTCGTATGACAAGAATCGCCTTAGACTAGGCGTCTAGGCCTATATCTTAATCGCAATCTCCTAATTTCTAAAGCAGGCAGATTATATGTATCCTTGCGATGACCAGGATAAGCATCGAATGTGAATCACGCAATTTCTGAGTTAAAACATCGATTATGATCGTTTGACAATTGTAGGCTACAATTGTTTGCACAATTGTTTGTGCAATTTGCTTATTCAAACTCACAATCTGCAAGTAGCCTATGATTCAGTGGTGTAGTGGGGCGGGGACGCGGGGGGACGCCGTTCCCCCCCTTTTTTGCAAAATTCTTGCAAGATTGCACTTTTTGCTACAGTTTCTACTTCAATTTCCATGGCGTCCCCCCACTTCAATTTCCAGGCGTCCCCCCACTTCATTTTTTAGGACTACACCACTGCTATGATTACATGGAATCATAATGTGCACAGCATATGTACCCAGTTCACCCGCGCTGTACTTGTTTTCCCATAAGGGGTGAACAAGTTGAAGAATTGATGTATTTCAATCTGTTATTCTCCGATCCGTTTTGTAGCTACTCATAATTTTTTTGCCATCATCGCATAGAGTGTAGGAGTCTGAGGATGCATTATGGAACTAGCGGGATCGAACCAGCGTTCTGGTGCTCTTCGTGCCTGTGTATTACCATCTCACCATGACCCTTCCACAAGGTCTTAGCACAGATTTTGTTTCGGGTAGGGTGTTTACTCGATCTTGAGCAAGCAGACAATCAACCGAATCAACTGACTAAGGTGTTCGGAGAAGAGTCGTGAGCTCTCATAGTGTGCCGCTATATTGCACCTGTAGTTCAGTTATTATTATACTCTCCTTATTATCCTCCCCATTATATTATTGCCACCTCTCTATATTGAATTCAGCAGGGCTGTTTTTAAGGAATTTTTAGAACTGCACAACTCCTTCTTTTCTTTCCAATCCTCCATGGTAAATATCTTCCAATCGGAGTACAACGACTTTTTTACTAGTTTTAACTGTACAGAAGTGCTTCTACAACTGCACAAATCCATTTAGAACTGCACATTTTGTGTACAACTGCACGTTAAAAAAACATGGAATTCAGTTAGTACAAAATAATCACATTTTGGATGCTTTTCCTGCCCATGTCTTCAATAGCGCCGTTTTTAAAAAATCGCTCAAATGAATTTGTAATAAAAAGACATAATTCGTTCGAGAGACCCGATTGACAGCCGATGGAGTCACAGAATGCAGCAGTTAAGTGAAGGTGGGCAAATGAGTTGAAAGCAATTATAACCTTAAGCTTAGACAACATTAAAGAATTGACCAGTCGAACTGAACTGCGTATACGCTAATTCAAAAGTCCTATATAGGACCTGCTGATCGAGAAATGGCGTCCTCGCTCCACTATAATTCACAGTCGAAGTCTGATCTAATCTCGGTTATTTCCCCTTTGAAGCACGGCAACATAATCATACATTATGTAGGCCTATACGTGATACTTCTATTAAAAACAACTAAGCCAACATCAAAACAAATTAAAGCAAGTGATTTTGATCGGGTAAAACGTATGTCATAGGAAAAATGATGATGATTTGATACTATTCCAAGATGTGGAGGGACGACTGTAACCTCATGACTTTCGATCCATGATCATAATTTTGAATGGAAATTACTTTGTTAACCCCAGTGACTTTGTAATTTTAGGCAAATTCAGAGAATCAACAGAAATACCAGCGAACTAAGCAACCTCACTGGTATTCGATTCACCACACCGTATGCTCTCGCCCTATTCAGCTCAGGTAGGCAATGTCTATATATGCGTATAATGTGCTTCTGAATTTTTGCTTCGAGTCATTTTCGACAGCCTTTGAATAATAGGAATTATTACGGCACTCAGCTCCCTATTATTATTATTATTTTATTTTTTTAAATTACTATTATTAGTGGAAGTAGTCTATTATTATTAGTCATTTTCGGTTATTATTAATAGGCTATTATTAGCCTATTATTAGTACCATTTATTAATTTATAGGCTAATAATAATAATATGATTACTTTTATTACTATTATCAGTAGCAGCATTAAGATTCGTCCTTGTCGGTTATCATTAATATCATTGGCCTATTGTGTTATTGTTATAATTATTATTGCAGCGAATTAAACATCATGACCTTTCAAGGATGCTTGCATACCACTCCATGTTGAACAACTTCCAACCAATCGACTCCAGATGGTTCCTTGATTAGGCCTACCCAGAGACTTTTCTTTTGTCTCTGATTCGCTCAGCGTCCATTGTCGCTTGGCAACGCACCCAGTGTGTCGCATAACGCGACGCTTATGTGCGCAAAAATATTCAATGGCTTCTTCAACTTTTGGCCTGTAGCGCCACTGTTCTAGTTATCGGCAACTTTAATTGATCAGCGCATTCCATTCCATACATTAAGTAATTATACAAACTGAGTCAATATGATAGGCAATTAATATGCTACATAGGAGCGCTTCCACCCATACCCAAGTTTAACCCTGTGAGTACCAGTGGGGTCAAAAATGACCCTAAGCCCGCTTTGACTGTACACTGCGCAAAATCTGTTCATGCAAATTTATTTAATATTTGTGACTTTCAACATGTACATGTACCTAGTCTCTATCGAACTATCAATTAACATTTCCCTTGTTAATCACCAGAGGGCGCTGGCAATCTTTTATAGCATTGAGTACCAGTCATTTTTGACCCCAATAGCTTTTTTGAATACTTTCAATGGTATCCTTTGAAATAATTCATAATTATAATTTATGAATCCTTTCTATAGTATTATCTGAAGAAAATCTGTGTTAGATAATAATTGTCTGGATCGCATTAAACCCGGAGTGGCATGCGCAGACAACGCACAGAAGACGAGTCTTTCTCCTGTAAACTGTAACTGCAATGACCGGATATTTTCTATGTTAGTTTTGAACATTAAAACATACCTATAACTATGAAAAATTTAATTCTTTTCAACAGCCTAAACATGTTCCAATTGCTTTACTACTATTTTGTTATTTGGCAATTAATAAAAATGCAAAAAAAGAATTTATTGAAAAAATTGTGTTGGGGTCATTTTTGACCCCACTGGTACTCAGTGTATCAAAAAATTCTGGTAATCTGAGGGTTAAATGGACAATCTCAAAGACAACGAGAAGGAAACAGAGTGGCCAACAAGTATTCTGACGCAGAACGGTAGGGCGCCCATTCCGGATCGCGAGCGAGGATCAGAGAGCAGCTGCGTTCGAAGTGTGTGTGGCGTAGGTCTACCTTGCAAATGACACATAATTATGTATGTATAATTTCATTTTCCTGATGAAATACCAAATAAATGCACCGTTAAAGTGATTTCGGATGGATTTTTGCTACAGAAACATGGCCGCCAAGAATAAGTACAAGTTCGAGTAAAGCTGCTTCGGGAACGACTATTGCTTCCACAGGTACATAAATTCAATGATTCATTCTGAAAATTTTGCTATAATCAGTGGCTACTGCAGGAAGATCGAGTAGTAACGCGAGTTTTGAAGGCACCTGGGAGGTTCACTTTAGTTTTTAGCTATATGCACGTGTGTCTATGTTTCGTGTAATTCACTCGTGAGTCATGCATTAATTTACAAAGGTTTTTTTCTAATTGAAATAAATACTCGGCTATAGACCTACGCAGTTACTGACACGTGGAACTAATTTTTTCAGTTGGCGTGACTGCAAATACAAGAAACAGTACCAGTGCATCCATCGCTACTTCAGACTCTGGGTCAACCAGGGTGTCGACCGGTAGGAAATTCAACGGACAATTTCACTGGTGATATCTAACATAAAATACTGTAGCTAGACTAAGTGATTTATGTGGTGACGTCAATCTTGGTGTCAATCAACTTTTTTGTTATTCAACGCTGATAAAGAAACTCAGCATCAGGATACAACTCCGTTTTAGGAGAGCTTTAGTCTGTCCCAAGCCAGGATAAGGGGAGGGTTCCGCGATGAGTTTGAAACCCACCAGAGGAAACACCACGCAACAGAAGCAAGGCAGCAAATTCACTCAACAAGTAACTGGCAATGGACAGTGAGGAGTGGAGTAGGCTAAGTGCGCTGCCCGATGTGCAGACAACCACGGTGGTGTAGCGTTGGGTTCGGTGCCGGAGCATGAAGAGGCGCTACATATTTAGAGCAAATTTGAGAAATAAAGAAATTGATTAATAAATAAATAACCTACTAAGTAAGCAAGGCATATTTAAGGAATCACGACTAAGAATTTCAGCTGAATTGCATCTACAGATACTACGATCATCCTGGCTGCTGTCATCTGTGGTTCGTTCGTTTTGATTGCTGTGATCGTTACGCTGGGCATCATCTTTGGACGACGCTGTAGGAAGAAACCTCAGAGGTACAAGAAATTAAAGCTAAAGAGAAAATAAAGGCATATGATTATATGTAATAGGCCTATGTATAATACACTGCACGTTACTGGTCCCACATATACGTAGGCCTATGCGTAAAGAGCCACACGGTAGCCTACTTACACAGGTGCAATTGTGGGGGCGCGGTGGTGTAGTGGTGGCGTCGTTGCCTTGAAGCCGGAAGGTTGGAGGTTCGAATCCACCTTAAGTCGCCGCGTAGGGACCTTGGGCAAGTCCTTCACTCGCAATTGCTCAGCGCTTCGGCGTGAAACTCCGATGCAGTGTCCGCTCTGCAGTCGGGAGCGCCTCTTAGTAGAGAGCTTGAAGGGGCGCTATAACAAGTGCACATACAAGCAATTACAGTATAATGCATTCTTTGCACGTGCTATAGTCTAGTGCATTTCAAGCGAATAAGCATAACACCGAATCAGTCGTCGGATCGATAACTCGCCAATCAGTGTTTTTATCTCGACGTCTTTGGGGAGGGGAAGTATCCCCACAAGGATTGCATTTTCCTCCAAAATAATTTCATGTCAAATGTTAATATAAAATTACCCCGCGGGTGTAATTTGAGGTAGGCACCAAAAACGACCGTTCCCTCTCCCAGAAACCTGAAACTCCCCCCACTCCCCAAGCAGAGGTCTAGATTTAATCCTCCGGGTGTTTAATCAATAATCATTCACACAGCGAGAGCATCGTTGGGAGGAGCTTTTGCGTGTGGAAATAAATGCGCTATTTGTTGGTCTACTTCACTTAACTGAAAATGTAATTTCTGAAAAGTAATGCCTGATATTGAATTTTTTTTATCTTCTTTACTACTTCTGCGCACTCGTCTACCCATCAGTCGACCAATCTTATAGGCTATTGACTGCGAATAAGATTCCATTAAGTAGGCTAAATAAATGTGTTCACGGTGTTCTGTGTATATAGGGTTGAAGGAACACGGCCAACGGTGACAACTGCAGACACGCAACAGATGGACAACGGTGGCTATGCTGCGCTCAACTATCCTGCATGGGTCCCAGCAGCAGGAAGCATGGACACCGTTTCAGGCTTTGTAGGAGGCATGTATGCTCATCAGTCGCCACCTTATGTTGCCAATCATCGTCAGTTAGAAGGATCATCAAGCAAAAACGACAGATACATGTCAATTTATCCCCCCACCTACGCTGAGTTGATAAAATCTGCAGACGAAGAACCTCGTGTGCCGCCGTCAAGACAAAGAGGTGCCACTTCAAGAGACTCGGACGACTACGAGGAAGTGTAAACTTGACAACCCTCGGTCGATTAATTATGCAGATAATTATACACTTAATACTCACATAATGCATAGTAAGACACAATTTCAGGTAGGTTTACTAAGTACTAAGTTACTAACCACCGCCTGGTATGTATAAATAGTACAATCTGGATGCTTCTGATTCCGAAAATTGACTTGTAACCATTAAAAGTGTCTACGAAAGCTCAGCAATTTATACGCCAATTGAAACGCGGATCTACACTGGACATCTTTGGACAGCCTTTCTAACACGACGCAGTGCTCGTCAATAAGGTGGTGCCCTTAGCACAGCATTAGAAGTTTTGAGTTTACGATTACTATTATTTCCAGTTGTGACTAAATTGATTAATACACGCAGGAAGTGGCCAAACCATCAGTGGCGGCGCCAGGACTTCAGTTTTAGGGGCTTGAGTCCTCGCGGAGGAAATTTTCCATTCTCATCCGCCAAAATTTCTGACGACCTTTTTTAGTCAACCGGTCGAAAATCGCAGAAATATTTCAGTGTTTGCATGTCAAAAAACCCGGATGATCTTTTTAGGGGAGGGGCTTAGCCTTTTATAGTGGGGGCTTAACCCCCCTAGCCCCTTAGCGCCGACACTGCAAATCATACCAGTAAATAAAACTTTCCCTAAAATATGCAGCAACTAGCAAACTCAATAAAATCTAAGGTGATCGAAATGATAGCCGGCGTTCTTATATATAGGACTACTTTAAAGTCTACACTATTATAAACAGTAAAAATGTTGAAAATAATTAATCTTGTAGTTGAAATTACTGCGTAATGCAAGTATTATAGGCTTTATTGTAGGCCTATGCATGCAAGCAGAAATGTTCGTTTAAAATAATTTGTATGGAGTTTAGTTTTCATAAATATTTATATTTCCAATTGCAAATTTCACGGTGAAAAGACAAATTAGAATCGTTATCCTCATCAACGTGTTTAGAACAGTGTCTTGGAAGAAAATGTGAACTTTGCAAGTAGGTCCTGTAGAAAGATGCTGAGAGTCAGCTGGAGGGAGTAGCCTACAGAACAAACGAGTCTATTCTGGAGGAGCTGAAGCCGGAAGACCCGGAAAAGCGTCTGTTGGAGGTGGTGAAGGGAAGGAAGTTGAACTACTTTGGACACATGATCAGAGCGGACAATCTACCGGCCTTCATATGTCAGGGTTATAATGTGGATGGAAAAAGAGCCAGAGGAAGACCGAGAAGACACTGGATGGACGATGTTGAGGAATGGATGGTATTGTCGATGGCAGATTGCGTAAGGAGAGCGAGGGATAGATAGAGATGGAGGAAACTGACGTCGTTAACTCTGGCCTCCGATCCGCATAAATGAGGATGGACAAGATGATGATGATGATGATGATGATGATGAAGACGACGACGACGACGACGACGACGATGACGATGACGACGATGACGATGATCATGATCATGATCGTGATGATCATGATGGACAAGATGATGATGATGATGATCATGATAATGATGATGATGATGATGATGATCATGATGATCATGATGATGACGATGGCGATGGCGATGACGATGACGATGATGATGATGCTGCTGCTGCTGATGATGATGATGATGTTGGTGACGATAACGACGATGATGATGTAGACCCTACATAAATTTGCCTCCTATGTGTGACTAAATATAAATTTAAGCAATGCACTAAAACACACCAACGTGACCATATTCTAAAAATTTGCAAAATTTTCCAGTCTACTCAGTCACATGCAACCAACCTGCTATCGAAGAACTCTCCTATAGTCATAGAATCTTGCAACACCATCTGTCCTGCTTCTTAGCTCTCTCTGGTGCCTCTGACAACCTAACCCAGACCTACGCTAAACGTCGCTCTCTGGGTAGCCCGTCTGAGCATAGACCCTGCAAATCCAAATATAAAACCAAAATGATCTCAAATTTTAAGACGTTTTTCCATTCAGAAAATTGAGCCCATGTTGTTTGGTCCTATAGCCGTATACATTCGCTTAAATATAAGAGGCAAGTTGACCGTTCTGCACACGCATCACACTTACAGAAATCACGAATTATTCTGGCATAGCAGGACAATGAAAGATACCAAACTTAGATTACTTCACAATAAAATTTTCATCTCTTTGTAACTTATATATAAAAATATAATTGCATATATATATATAATTATAGATACAGCGCTACATAATAAAGATTTCGTTGACAGCGTCATGGGAAAGTTCTCGCACAAAATTTAATAGGGTGCCTTAGGGGCCTATGAATGGAAAAATGAGTAAGAGAGCCTTTTGCAAAGCGCCCATTAATTCAAACCCAAATAGTAAAAAAATCAGGTTTGTATGGATGATGGCGTTGATTTTACCATTTGAGCTTATGCTTGGGTTACACACAAAGTTTCTCAAACTTAAAGAATTGCTAAATGACTGTTCCTGCAAGTAATACTACTTCCTTCTTGCTTGATAATAATAATAATGTCATTTCGCTAGAGCCGATGGTTATACAATATTAAGCTGCATATTTCCGTTGTTTGCCATTCTGCAGGCAGCAGGTAGGCCTACCTCACTTACTTAGACTTAGTTCCTCCCGTTCCGATCGGAGCATTGGTCAACAAATCTTCGCCTTGTTCACCAATGCTCCGATCTGAACAGGAGGAACTAAGTCTAAGTAAGTAAGCTTATTCAATAACTTTCTGCGGACACTTTCGTGTGTCTTTAGCCTATACGCTTGAGCAGTGGAGCGATGAAACGCACGCTGACAGCAGAAAGAACAAGCGCAGAACAGAGGCGGATCCAGGATTTCTGGTTAGGGGGGGCGTAAATACTACCAATCCGATCCCGTATATATATATACATGTATATATATATATATATATATATATATATGAAATTAGATCACGCAAAACTGTAATGAACCTTTTTATAGAAAATGTTATGGAACTTTAAAAAAATATAGTTTCTCATATAAAACCACTGGTCTCCACTGAAGGTTAATAGTGAAACGATTATAAATCAGTTTTCGGTTTTGATCATGCAACCCTTGATCCAAAAAGGAAATAATTAAGTGTCACATGCCAGTGGATTAAGCAGTGTCATTCTCCTTGGATTCTTTCTGGAGTAGGCATTGATAATGTCATCGATGTCTAACTTGATGTCCTTGTGGACAAACAATAAAATGCATGAGTGCATTAAATCTGTCCTCGTTCATTGTACTTCGGAAACACGACTTCACAAATCGCAGACTAGAATTTGCTCGTTCAACACTGCAAGCCGTGACAGAAGTGAGCAGCAAAATGTGAATTATTGTGGTAATATTTGGATACATTATATGACAGGAGCGGCTGTCAGCGAGGGTGTCCGACAGGGTGCTTGGTGTGCTGTCAGCGTTTCTCCACATCTGCTGCCAAAGCTTTAACTATTGATGAAAAGAATCCGGCGAAGGCAGGTCATCATGATAGTAATGAAGTATACCATCAGCAGTGAGTGCGTCGATGTTTGAAACATTAGATGGAATGAGACTTAGACCCCGAATTGCTTGTTTTGCAAGATCTCCAAATCGTAGGCTAAACTGCTGAAGTAGACTGTCCAGAAATGTTTCGTTTGAAATGTTCATCTGGCATTGCAGCGGGTGTACGACTGTACGTGTTGCTTCGGTGAATCTCTTTTGAGCATATTTCTTGGTGCAGTAATTGGTCCAGCGCCAGCTGTCTCTGCCATTTTAGTAGCTTTCTGGAAAACATGCTCCCATTCGCTGTCATCCTGTCGGGCATTGTTTAGTGCTGCTCCAACACTCGTCACCATTTCATATCCTTGGATCACGTCTAAAGATGAGCCTTGTAAGTAGGTAAGAGAGCTCCGGTAAGAGAGCTCCATTCTGCCGGTCCAGCTACTTCAAACATCCTATTCCCAAATTGCAATTATATTAGTTTTTGGTCAGTTTAGTTTGAGAACATTTGCTGCAGGTTTAGGGGGGGCGTACGCCGGCTCCGCCCCCCTCTAAATCCGCGCCTGCAGAAGTTTGATTTAAAAAAACACCATCGGTTTTGCGGAGCCCACTTCATGCAGACGTCTTGAAGCTTCAAATCTGGTTGTTGCCTGCTGTTAGTAGTCGAAGTTTAAACTGAACAGGAGACGCTGACTATAATCATCAGTCTACGTTCACTTCAAGAAACAAGTAAACTTGATTAACATCTTGTATCACGCTAGGCCTAACTTTCGTCTTCCAAGCTTCTTTTCCATTGCAACGGCTTAGAAATTAAAGGGTCCTTCGAATAAAAATTATAATTTACGTTGTATGCGATTGAAAACTATTTCAATTGACCGTGCTTATCAATGTCATTGTTGTGAGGCATTGTAATAGTCTATGATAACAGGGCTCACACAGGCCAAGAGAAATTTTTATGCTAGAAAAGCTCCAAGCGAACCCTATCCTGCTCTTTCGTGAGGTAGACCTGCAAATATGGCGATGCGCTATTAGTCCAAGTGTTTATGTAACTAACTAACCGATGTACTTAACAAAGTAATTTAGACCTATTCACGATTAAATCATTTATCGTATCTCTTTGTGTCAAATATAACTAATTAGGCGCCTGTCACGAAATAGAATAGGACCTATCCCCCTGTATTAATTGTATCATCCCAAATTTTAGAAAGTCGAAAAAACCGCTTTCGCGTGTATTTTTTGGCAAATTAATTTTCATCTACTTTGTTTTGAACAATGACACTAACAGGTATGTTTATTCCTACTAGATAATCTGTTTTGCCCTGTTTTTAGAGCACTTAAAACATTTAAAACACTTAAGAACACCTAGAGTCACTAAATAAATTCGAGTTGCCTTTATCTGAGCATTGCTTAGGACACTTAAAACAATTACAGTCACTTTAAATTTTGATTACAGCTTAAAAATTTTTATTATTGATTCATTCAATCATAAATTTATATATAGCGCCTCTTCTAGGGAGAGAGAGACAATATATTTCTGGTAGGCCTACTTGACAGGCAATCATTGATTAGGCTACAATGTTACAATAAGGTTATCATTGATTACAATGTTACAATTATGAAAGTATCGCTGAAAGGAAATGACCAATCGATGTTTAAATATATTAAATTATTAGGGCTACTATAGGCTTTATATACAAGGTCACTGAAGCACAAAACATGCTTAATATAGCTAGGCAACATGACACGTATAACTTTCGAATGCTTTTCAGAGCCTCGACCTCGAGATTTTGACGACTGGAGTCAATATGATACGATGGCGCCTTATCGTTTTGTTCATAACCGCATCATTTGCACGAGATGTAGGCTATCAACGCAAGGTTCGAATCGTTTTGTATTGACCAAACAGTGCTAAAACCTAACTTTATTTTACAAACTACAATGTCCGCGTAAAATCTAGGTCAACGGTCGAGTCGCAATTTGTAATAGCCTAATTATTAAAACCTGGTTAAAAAGTTTGCGTTTATAATGCTGTGGGCTGTCTAGATATATAAAATATAATACGCATTGTGTTGCTTATTATTATGCCATCCAGCTCATATACATCATACATAGGCCTACACATACTAAAGTGTGAGCCCTCCGAATAGATTCCTTGAAGGGCGACATATATATACGTATGAGCAGGCCTGTACTCAAGGGTATACGCGTATACCCACCTCAGTAAGACCAAGTGGGTTCACACAGGCAAAAATCGCGAATTACGAAGGCAAAAAATCATGAAAGTAGATCGTCGTCAGAAATTTTTTGCCAAAAAAGGTCTTCAGATTGTTTTTCCCCAAAAAATCGATTTTTTTCCGACGGCAGCGTGTACTCACCTCAAAAGTTCTGAGTACAGCCCTGCCGTATGAATGATATGTATGAAGTAGTATGAAACTGAATTGGGGAGAATGTCCAGGTCCTGCATTGGGACAGTGGCGGTACAGAAGTCGTCTCTATATATTATCGCGTGTGGCGCCAACCAGGGAACGTATTTGATGTGGCAAATGACCATACGTCTTATCCTGCAATAAAGAAGACGTTGTACAGAGATAATGGAATTTTTAATTTTCGGGTTAAAAATAATTTTTTTACTCACTCAGTCTCAACCACTGCATTAAATGTCTAGACTAAGTGCTAATTTAGCTCAAACTATTAGTAAACTGTTTAGGACAGTTCATTGCAAAGCATATGGTGAAATTTGGAGATCATTCATTGAGTACATTTTTTATTATCTCAAAAGTAGTGCCCTGGCCATTGATGGCCTGCATTGGGACATGCACACAAGGCCTGCATTGGGACTATCCCAATGCAAGAAATTTATCATAGAAAATTAAAGTTAAATGGTTTTACTGTATATTGTGTGCAACAGAATGCTATCAGGACGGGTAGAGATATGTTACGTTGCACTCACTTGAAACTGACCAGTAAGGCTATTTTTAAGGCTATTTTGATTATGATTACATGGGTCTACGGAAGCTTCTTCGAATTGATTAAATTTGTGATAATATTATTGTTTAATCTACTCCAGCCACTGATTTAGATATTGTCAACTGGAATATGATCTATTATACACTACTACATATATGATTAGAACCAGATCTGTTATTTGTCCCAATGCTCCACATGCGTTGTCCCAATGCAAGACACCATGGCCTGCATTGGGACACATTTTTTCGCAACGGAAAATTCTAAATTTTTTGGGTTTATCCTTGTGGTAATATTGCAATAAAATCAGTTTTTGATTCATGAAACGTTGCCGTTTCGGACTATATCAACAATATACATGTACTACAACTAACAGATTATATGCCATAAAATGTAAATTTTGTCCCAATGCTGGACATTCTCCCCTAAACCATTCATCCACTCTGAATTTCTGCAGCCGCTCATTAGACCGATACTACATCAGTCCTTTGGAACGGACTCCCAACAGACCTCCGTCTGTTCCGCTCATACTCCTATGTCTACAGTGTCGGCGCTAGGATACCGGAGGCCCCCCCCCCCCCAAAAAAAACTTGAGGCCCCATACCTTGAGCTGTCATCTCAGCAAAATTTCTCATAATATAAGTGCTGAAGGACGTGATGTAAGACTTCAATAAATGTGTCCTCCCAATTGATAATTTTTTGGGGAATTTCCTGGCTGTGATGGTAGAATTTTAAGCTGTCATCTTTACAAAAATTGCTCATTTTTCAATGCTGTTAGTTGTGGTTTAGGACTTCAGAGTGTCCCATCTCCATTGTTTACATTTGTCGATTTGTCAACTGTATACATAATGGTAGAATTTATAGGCTGTCATCTTAACAAAATTGATCATTATTGATGGGCAGAGGATGATACTTATTTCTGAAATATTGGGGATAGGCTACAAGGATTCCTTCCCAACCACAGATTGCGGGGTCGTGCCCCTGTCCACCCCCCCCCCAAGTCTCCTCTTTGGTTGAAGGACAATGCTCTTTTGATTTGCGTAATATTATTTTTATACTTTGCGTTAAAGCATAATTCGGTGCATGGTTTCAGGAATGAACAGTCATGAAAGGTATAATTAGCCTACCAGCTACATTTGAGGCCCCTTGCAAACTTGAGATCAGACACATACCAAGGACATCTGGGACCCTACACAGGCTTTAATGTTTGGGCCTCACGCAGGTTTTATTTTGAGGTCTCATCCAATTAGCAATTAGAATAAGTTACCATTTATAAACGTTGTGTTTGAGAAAGTGGACGAAATTGCCTGAGTTAGTTCAAATGGCTTTATACTTACGCCCAAACACAGTATGATATTTGCATTAGTTCTGCTATGGCAGTGCCATATGGTTAGTTGAGGCCAGGCCCGCCGAGAGGGGGGGCAGGGGGGGCAAATGCCCAGGGGCCCGGCGACTTTTAAGGGCCCGGAGGGGGCCCGGGCTACAGTGATTATAGTATGTTTCATATGTTGATTCCTGGCGGTGGGCCCAACCTTTAATCACTTATGTTACTCAGCCTATTGTTTGTGATTAATGTTGTTTTAAATAGAGCCTTATAGGCTATTACTGTTACACTACTACAACTGATCAAGTTTCAAACAACTGTCCATCACCTTAGTTTTCAGTGTTTTGCTAAAGAACACGCTCACCTCCGTCTCAGAACGTTAGCTTTTGCTAAATAATGCGTTGTCAGATTTCAATCGCATGTGAACAAATCTAAATGTTAAACTTCTCTCGCAACGATGGAATATTTTATCAACACAAATCTGGAGCTCAAAAACAAAAACAAAAAGCGAATAAGTTTGAAATAGCAAAATTTGGTCAGCTTATACAGTAGCACACTATTTCAATTCAGAATATCAAAAGAACGCAATCAGAGCCAGTAATTAGGCCTACTCCTACATCGTTTGATTCTAGTGAATTAAACGTGCCTGCATGTTGATCGTATATAACAGAATGGATGAAAATGAAGTTTGTGGGGTTAATAACTTAATTCCAAATGAAAATATCATAAATAAGAATCATAAAAATGCTGAAATTATGGAAACTGTAAAGAAGCATTGTTTTGATGTTGGCACTCTGCCGCCAGGGCCCGCGTTTAGGCCTATAGGCCTACACAAACGATTGAGATGGCAATATTACAGGCTGCTAAGCTTTTAAGAAACGGTCCTCCAAGACATTCGGACAATTTTCCAGGCGATGAAGAAAGAGCATTTCCGAGGTGCATTTTTAGGTTCACAAACAAGATAGAGAACTACCAGGATATTATACGAGATATTGTTGCAGCTAAATCCAGAAAGGTTGCTTGCTGATCACCATATTATTTGAAAATTAAATTCTTGACATTAAGACCTGATTAAACTCATAAAGCGTACATTCATACACACACTATTGTTATTTCTATCTGTTTTTGAGTAAATTTGCTCAGTAGGCCTAAGTCTGAAGATAGTTTGGGGCCCGTGACTGCTCAGCCCAGGGGCCCGGAATTTCTGTCGGCGGGCCTGGTTGAGGCATGCACCAGACCGGATCTGTAAGTCACAAATAGGCATAATGACCAGCTAAATTTGGGGCCCCTTTCAAACTCGGGGCCCCCGGCCGGGGGGCTGCGGGGGTGCTAGCGCCGGTGTCACGAAATAGAGTATCCCCCGTATTAATTGTATCCCCCAAATAAAATAAAAAGTCGAAAAAACCGCTTCCGCCTGTATTTTTTTGCAAATAAATTTTCATCTGCTTTGTTTTGAACAATGACACTAACAGGTATATTTATTCCTACTATATAATCTGCTTTGCCCTGTTTTTAGAGCACTTAAAACATTTAAAACACTTAAGAACACTGAGAGTAACTAAATAAATTCGAGTTGCCTTTATCTGAGCATTGCTTAGGACACATAAAACAATTAGAGTCACTTTAAATTTTGATTACAGCATAAGTTTTTTTATTATGCGCATTTTTCAAAAAGGGGATAGAATGGTTTATCCCCCCGGATAGTATAGACTGGTTAATTCCATCCGGAGGGATAGATTAATTCATCCCCCCGTATAGCTTTCGGAGGGATACTCCGTTTCGTGTCATCGACACTGTATGTCCACTCAATCTCCCCTCCTAATTCAAGCTCTCCTCCGCTTGCACTCTCCTCTGCTGCTTTCCATTCACGACTGAAACCAAACTTTTCTTCCTATGTCTCGATTCTAATCAGGTTCCACCACCCAACTACCACCATCACCGACTATCTCCGTAGCACCACGCTGTCTCCTCGGCTTGACCTCACGGATTTTGACCTGTCACCGGAACGAAAAAGGCAGCTCTGACTATTGCGGACTTGATATGATATAGCTCCGGGTGAATAAGCTGGTCTCCCTGATGTATGTATATATCACCTGAGGCGTCTGAGAGCCATCAGAAGATTTGTTTCCTCTTCTGTATTTAAAACCATTGTTCATGCGTTTATTTGCTGTCGAATTGACTACTGCAACTCACTATTTACTGGGCTTCCCAAAGTTCGCTTATCCTCCCTTCAGTCAGTTATGAACTCGGCAGCTAGACTCATTGCTCGTCTACCTCGCTACTCCCGCATTTCTACCTACATAACTGATATTCTACACTGGTTTCCTGTTGCTTCTCCTATCCAATTCAAGGTAGGCTACTGCTCTTATATAGTTTCAAAAACTCAAACTGGACAAGCTCCTAAATACCTTTGTGAGTTGATGCATAAACCCCCCTCTGCAGTCTCTTCCCGCCCTCTCCGGTATACTGATCGACTAGATCTCTTGGTCCCAAGGGCAAGGACTGCCAGGGCCCAACACTGTGCCATTGCCATTGTAGGCCCTTCTATGTGGAATGACCTCCCTCTCATTATCCGTAGTAAGATCCTATTGGGGGTGTCATCTTCAGCTCTTCGTTACTTGAAGTCTCTTTTGTTTCCTCGGAGCTGTCACGCTGAGAGCGCCTCTTAATAGCTAGTCTGTAAGAGGTGCTTTATAAATGCTTATATACAATACAAAAATATGTATTCATAATATGAATCATGTATATTGCATAAAATAAATATCGCATTTCAGTGTCTACATTGTAAAGGGTCACGCCGAACCGGACATTGTTCGAAGGGGACCACGTTCTTTGTTGCTACTGCCCGGTTTTTGGTAATTCTTTTCTTCACGCTAAGGCTAAGCACTTGCTATATTTGACTACCAAATTAACTTCAATGATTTGCAAGTCTATGAAATTTCAGTAGATGCTTCACTGGCTTTGGTATGGACTACGACATTGGCCACCGACGGTCAAGCGTCGATATTCTTCCTGTACGGTGATCCCAATTCGTACAGAGATCAAATGCAACGAAACGATACCGACTCATTATCGACTGTCTACATGTACATGACAGGAAGTGTCTCTCGCTTCGTTGCCACGGAGACAGACCTTGCGCATTCGCGTTTATACTTCAGCGAAAGTCGTGGGTATTTGGACTTTGGAGCTATCACAGCCTCTGGAACATCGTACGTTTTTTACAACTTACAAGTCCCGGCTGTGTCCTACTTGGTAATAAATTTATTCACTCAGCATCTCATTTAACTCTTCGTTTATGCATGTTTTTTTACTTGATTTAATTAAAACCCAATGACGTACACCTGGGATCCATTGAACCCTGTGATGCAACTAGACCTACCTTGAATTGGTATAAATAGTAAAAATATGAAATAATTCAAATTCCTCAACAATTCATCCCCCTACACGTGCGAATAAGTTGGAAGACTATAGCATCCGTGGTTCAACGGGGAAAATTGAGAAAGACACCTCGGGCATATTTAGCATAGGGCCTACCTGGGTCCAACGGACCCAGGCTGCAATATTGATAGGGCCTTGACGCATCAACTATGGCATTATGCAGGACATGTCACTTTATGTGGTTTTAATGTAGGCAATTCAATTTCGTTGAAATTTATGTCTTGAACACTGAACAGCCCCTATCAAGCCTGGTAAGTAAGTAGTTCAGATGTGTTCGACGTGTGACTGCAAGACGTCGGAAGATTGAAGCAGGCTTATAGCCTAATACTATACGTCGGTTGACAGCCTGGCGCGGTAGTAGGCCTATATGGCAATAATGTGACTGATCTGGTAAAAAAAATCATATAGGCTACTTCCATGGTACAAAAGGAATTTACTGGGAGTATCCGAACTCTGTCGAACTCGCCTCTGACTAAGTGTTAGTGAAATGCTCATTGTGACAACAGTCAAATCTCGTTTTGTGCAGCAAACATCTGGAATATCACATGGAAAAACCCACAAGAGACATCACTTCTTGGTGGAATTGGCTGAGAGGTTGGTTCACGGGCAACTATAATTCGGCGAATGAGCAATCCCCAGGCGATGCAACTCCGCCACTGGTTGTACTCTGCCAGAGCCAACCCCAAGCCTGGATAAAGGAGGAGGACGTCGCTAATGGTCTGTGTTACCGTGCACACAGTGACGTTAAACTGCAAATACCACTACCACCTCAGGCGATGCAAGACAACGTCAAGCTTGCTATCAAAGATCTCAACTTATGCTAAGCTTAGGATCAGAATTTCAGACAGTATGTTATTATGTCCTCGTATACGGTCGATCGCAAGACAAATGAGTAGGCCTAGTGCAGTTAGTGTTGCAACACATGTCGCTATAATAATAATAATAATAATAATAATAATAATGACAATTTATATGGCGCCGTAACGCGGCCATACCGCTACAAGGGCGCCTCACAAACGGCCAACTGCGGGATACGCCTTAGCAAACAGATAAGTTTTAAGCTTTGTTTTAAAAGAGTCCACTGAGGCGGCCAGTCTAATGTCCGGTGGAAGACTGTTCCAGCATCTGGGACCAGCAACCGAGAATGCGCGGTCGCCGAAACGTGTCCTCATCCTCCGTACACGAAGGTCGGTCTTCCCAAGCGACCTGAGTCGCAACCCGGAAGCGGAGGAATGGGTCTCGGAACAGTACTCTCGGATGTATTCAGGCGCTGTCCCATGAAGCAATTTGTAGACCAGCAAACTGAGCTTGAACTCAATTCGGAACGGGACAGGCAGCCAATGTAAGACGTCGCGTAGGAGTGGTGTAACATGATCATATTTCCTCCTATTACAAATGAGCTTCGCCGCGGCATTTAGCACCGACTGAAGTCCGTCCAAAAGACACGCAGGCGCTCCGGCCAGCAGACTGTTACAGCGGTCCACTTGAGAGATGACGAAAGCAGCGACAGCTGCTCTAGCGGCCTCGAAAGGCAAGGACTTGATACAGCTCCTGATGAGACGGAGCTGGCGAAAACAGTTGCTGACCGTCCTAGCCACATGGCGCCTCATGGATAAGTCAGACTCCAGCACAACGCCCAGATCACGCACCGAGGTGGAAGGCGTGATTGAAGCCCCGCAGACGCTGAGCGCACCGGTGTCAAGATGAAGGCACCGTCTGCTGGTTGCGCACCACAGAAAGTCTGTCTTCTCAGGGTTGAGCCGCAGTCTGTTCGATCTCATCCATTCTGCGATCCGCTCAATACCAAGCTCCATTCGCTGCCGCTGTTGTACAACCGTTGATAGAAGTCCTGACGTGTAGAGCTGCGTGTCATCGGCGTAGAAGTGTGATGACAGGCCGAGACTCGTAGCAAGCTCTCCCACGTCGGCGGTGTAGAGTAGGAAAAGCAGCGGGCCGAGCACGGAGCCCTGAGGGACTCCACAGACGAGGGAGCGGACGGATGAAAGAACCCCGTCGAAGAGCACTGACTGCTGGCGACCACTGAGGTAAGAGCGGAGCCAGTCGAGCGCGACCGATCGAATCCCGAATGTTCTTGATAAGCGCTCGACCAAGATGTCATGGTCGACGGTATCGAACGCGGCTGAGAGGTCCAGCAGACCGAGCAGAGCGTGGTTACCTGCGTCGATCGCCTCGATGATGTCATTGACTACCTATAAAAACACAACAACATCCGTTGCATATTTTGTCGTGACATTTATTGGTAGGCCTATATTTGTGGGCTTTACGGGTTCAACTTCCGAAGTATGTGACTTCAGAAGTTTTTAAAAATCTAATTCTCTGTATGTTCTGTGTATTTTGCGATATTTTCATCGGAAAAACTACGAAATGGCAGCTCCCTAAAAACTTCTTTCTACGTCAATGGTGAAAATGATTGCGCGAGTTACAAATTCTCGCTATACGAGATGGCACAAACTCTAAATCCCTATAATGCCCACGATGATTGAATAGTAGCCTAAGGCAAATAATTATTTAAGTGTTAAATTGTTACATGAATACAAACTCAGCCTCGACAATGAATCATTGATTAGGCCTAATTATTGTGTTTCGCTCAAAGAGTGAATCTAATATTAGGCCGATATCATGACCCAAACATGCATCATAAGTGCATGTGCTATGTAGGCTACAACCTAAACTTCGATCATACATCCCCACGTTCTATTTAAATAATAGACTATAGTTGCGACCCGTGTTATCGATGGAGTCCATTGAACCCCAGGTGTGCTAAATGCGTTAGCGAGGAAGTTAGCCTATTCGTCATAAGGTTAAATAATTTTTTGATAATAAATAATGTTTCTTCAAAAGAACATCATTACTGGAATGAATTTCTATGGACGCAATGTACCCTAACATTCAGCGTTCGAACAAAGACCATGGTTTTTTTCATTTTATTTCGTCTTTTATTTTCGTCCTGATTTTATCCACTTTTATTTTTTTATGCGACCACAGGCTATTTATTGATTTGCTGCCTGTAATTATTTGTCGTACATTTATTATCCTCTCAGTTTCTTACATTGCCTCCTTACGTCCAAGTATTCAGCTAATTTGCATAACTATTTAGTTCTTTTAGTGTCATCCTATACAGCACAGTACAAGAAATTAAATATACAAAAATTATTTGATATCAAATTCTTGTATGCTAGGCCTAGGCCTATAAGAAAAACTGTTAAGTACATTTTGAAAATTAAGTACACTTTATAGACTATGCTTAAAAAGTTTAGCTTTTAATTGCAAATGTTAATGTCAGCATAAACTGTGACGACTTATGCCTACAATTTAAATTTAAAAGTAACATAAATATTAAAAATAAATTTCTCAATTATTATCAAACAAAAGTTATACGAAGCAAAAGTGATTGTTGTGGGTTTATGTTGGTCTATTTAGCGTCTTCTGATAAAATTGAGCAATCTACCGTTTAAATTTAAATTGCGTGAGCAAGATTTTTATTTTTAAATGCAGTAGGACATAGCATACAGTATATCAAATCCTTATCGTTTCCCGTTTTTGTCGTTTTCAGTGTTATTTTGTGAAAAAACGACATTTTGCTCCGTTTTTTATTTCATTTATTATCGTATTTAACATCTATGTCACTATGTGAGGAACTAATGCTTATTCTATAGGTGACTGGTCTGTCTGTGGACTGGGTATCGAACCTGATCTACTGGTCAGACGCCATCTATCAACGAATTTGTGTCATAGAAACAAGGGCTTCCATATTTTGGCGACCAGTTGCCGAATCGGGGCTAACATCACCACAAGATGTCGCTGTATATCCGCAGCAAGGGTATGACTACTAGAAGATCTAAAACCATCACCATAGATGCGTTATAGTAGTGTGGCATATAGCCTACTGTACGCCCCTAGTGATCTCGCGTTCACTAGGGGGTCGCCAGCTGCCGTGGGAATCATGTAGACGGTGGGAGAATGGACGTCAGGGAGCCGAGCGTACGGTCAATATAGAACCTGCAGGGCAGTTTTACAGTCGACCGAACACCATGTCTTAACTTTTAGAAGGGAAGCTACTTCTACAAATTATCATCTAAGGTATTTTCATATCTATCTACCAGAATATTGGAAGTGACGTTCGTGAACTCCTGATGAGGGAAAATAACAGTCACTTCTCGCGACCATTTAGCTACATCTGCAGGTTGAAGACCAGGATTTTTATTATTATATTTCGTTACAGTTTCCGGAGGGTACGTAGGCCTAAGCATTTCCATCGAAACGTGTTTCGAACCCCATGCCCTTGCTCTATGAATATCCCGAATCCTAATTCTGTCGGCAATTTCTTGGAATACAGCAACCGCTTGATCTGCAGGGTGCAATCTTCTCTTAGTACATGATCAATATGAAATGATGGTTCGAACAATTAAAAAATTTGACGAATTCAGCTAAAACGTATGTTGTGCTACGGAGCGACACAGATAGTAATGTAATTTGAAATGTCTATAGGCTAGCATCGCTCGCAGCATTCTGACATCCAGTAACGCTTCCAGTGTGAGTGCCCTGAGAAAAGAATAGGCCAGCTAGGTTTATAAGGGGATACTGAGATGTGGCGGTAAATTCGGCGCCTTGTGACCGAAGGGTCTCAGGTTCGAATCTACTCCAGGCCACTGCGTTGCGACTTTGGACAAGTTGCTCACCCACAATTGTCTGTGAAGAAGGCACCGGTAAAGCACCTCACTCATCTCATTACCCCAGAGGCATAAAGCTAATGAAGCTGCCTTCGGACAGAGAAATCATCATCACGGAGATGTAGAAACATGGCAATCATCTATCTATGAGAAAATGGAAACACGTAAAGAGGAGGGGAGGAGAGGTTTAAGGTAGCAAATTATCTAGGTGGGAGCCAGCTCTCAATTCCCACTGCTTGTGTAATTCTCAGAACTACATTGCCTTAATTTAAATATAATTTGTATCACGTCGTGTGACCCAAATATTATCGATTTTACTTGGATGTTTATTTTTTGGTTAGGCTCCTGTTCTGGACTGATACCAGTCGGAAGATCGAGAGATTAGAATTGGCGACGAACATTCGTCAAACAATCGTCAACAGTTCTTACTTACAACGACCAACGACGCTTGTTATTGACTTCGTCACTCAACGACTTCTCTGGCTCGATTCAACGGCGTCAAGAATCGGTTTTGTTAACATTGATGGATCTGGTCTCTCCTTTTGGTCGATGCAACTGTTCTCAAGCATCTCTTCGTTTGCCATTTTTAAGGTCATTATCGGTTATGTGTTGTTACAGCATCACGCTATCACATTGCTGTTGTTATTGTCTAGTTCCCTAACTCCCCTTTCAACATTTAGGTACTAAATTAACTATTACTGTTCATCATTATTATTGAATCAATGATGCAAACGAGCAACTCATGACCTGATTTTTATATTAGAACCATAATGACACAATTGATTACATAGATTCGGAACATAGAGAGAAAAGAAAACTCAACAGCGTAATTTGAGTTAGCGCATTAATTATAGGCCTAGCATTAGTAATCTAGCACAAAAATTGGATCTTTGCACGCTTACAACCTGAATTTAAAAGAATTTTTATGTGCCACTTTACAGTGCACTCATCAATTCATTGGAGGTCTGTTATAGAGACTTTTATTCCGCTTACGCTACGCTATAATTTTGAATTTCAATAGCTTATAAAATTAGACTGTTGAAGTGTTGGTTCAATATTCTATGGTGTTGATTGACAGGATTACATTTTTCTGGGCGATAGAACACAGTCTAAAAGTTGCGCCTTCAATTTTACACAACGAACTTTCGTCGGTTGTGTAACGGCAGTAGACAGAACTGAAGTCATTGACATGACAGTTCTTGCGCCTGAAAAGCAGCCATCATTCACAAGTAACTGCAATGATAATATTTTACAACTAGCTGGGGTACCCGGAGTTGCCCGGGAATTTTAGGATTCGGGCCGTTTCCCGCCAATCCTTCCCTCTCCGTCCCTCCAACCATCCCAGCATCCCTCCCTCCCACCCTCCCACAATCCCCTTCCTCACACCCTCCCTCCCACCCTCCCACTCACCTTCCTCCCACCCTCCCTCCCTTCCTCCCTTCCTACCACCCTCCCTCCCTTCCACCCTCCCTCCCACCCACCTTTCCACCCTCCCTACCTCCCCCCTCTATCCCTCCCTCCCACCCTCCCTCCATTCCACCATCCCTCCTCCCTCCCATCGTGTTTTTGCTACTTTTTGTTGCTTGACGTTTTTGAATCGTCAAAAAACGGTGGGTGGCCTCCCTAAAAGTGATATAACTTTTGTTCTGTTAGAAATATTTTGATGAAATCTGCATGCATGGCCATCATGTGTAAATATGAATTGTCTATATAAGCCCGTAAGATTTCGTTTGGAAATTCTTACTTTTGGTCAAGATATCGGCACAAACCTGGGGGTCTTTTTTTGACGCACCCTGTACATCATAATTATCAACAATTATCTATAATTATTACGATTATACGATTACGAGACGCTGCGAAAATTAGAGACCGAATATAACCATTGCAGAGCCTTATCTCATGGACCTATTTGTATAGGTCTAGCATCCTACACCCAAGCAGAAAGCAGAGTCCAAACTTTTGGTTTGAAGTCAGAGTTAGGACTCTCTTGCGCTAAAGAATTCAAGTTCTCCGCAGTTAGACCTATAGGCCTACATGAAAAGTTTAGGCACACTTTCAATCGGCGTTAAATGAAATTTTATTTACTCTATATACTGTTGGATGGAGGAAACTGACGTCGTTGGCTCTGGTCTCCGATCCGAAGCAATGAGAATAGTCAAGACGATGATCGTATCGTATCTGACCATTTGTAAAGCGCTTCTTGCAGCAAGAGCCTTTCAGAAGCGCTCCCAGTGCCTGCAACTCCGAGAGAAAAGGCAGGTCTTTAGACAAGAGAAAGATGACGAAAGACTACCAGAGAGGATGGCGGAGCGAACGGATGGGAGAAGACCATTCCATAGGGAGGGACCTATGCAGGCAAATGATCTGGATTGAGCCATGGCGGTCCTGACGCGAGGAACAAAGAGGTCAAGCCGATCTGAGGACCTAAGAGGACGCAGCGAAATAGCCGAAATGGGGCGAAGTATAAGATCACAAAGATACGTCGGAGCAAGGCCTCGTTGAGACTTGAGAATGAGTATACTGTTGTGTCTAAAAATGTGTGACCAGTGGTAGGTTATAATTTTTGGGTCTACAGTCTTTGTCCGCAATGAGTGTCGGTCGGTGTTCTATCTTAGAAACATGACCAGTCCTAGTCAGTCATCTTTTATCAATATAAAGACAGCATAAAATTGGTTTGAAATTTATGACTTAATATGAAAATATATTCCAATCGCTGAACCATTAATGAAGAGTGGCTTCAAGAGTGGCTTTAGCGCTACTGAATCTGTGAGCGGCGCTATACAAATGTTCAATTACAATTACAATTACAAGTGCTTTAGCTAAGCCGAAATCGACATGGAACAAATCATCTGAATCACTCTGTTGAAATTAAAGTACGGTAGCCTATGTTCTTTATGAAGGGATTTTATCGACGCTACGGAATGGCAATTTGAAATAACCGAGCTCCGGCGAATGCAACTCTGTTTTACTTTTATGAGCAATATGGACATAAGTCTATGCAAAAAACATTTCAGGTCCATGCAGCCTGAACAATGGAGGATGCAATCACTTTTGCATAACTAAAAACGCTACAGCAAGTGTTTGTCAATGTGCAATGGGTTACTTTTTGGATTCTTACGGAACCACCTGCAACCCAGGTAAACGATTTGAATCTGTTATTCTACTATTCTATTTGCACAATAATAACTATTGAATTATTTCGGTATCCATCGAAAATGTCGCGAAAAAAATGTCGCGGTCAAAACGTCGCGGACAAAATGTCGCGGATAAAAATGTCGTTGATATATAATGTCGCCTTACAAAATGTCGCGACATTTTCCCCGCGACATTTTGACCGTATGACCGTATAACACTAAACCAGGGGTTCTCAAACTGTGGTACGCGTACCCCTGGGGGTACGCCAGACGTCGGTAAGAGGTACGCGAAATATTCCAGAGATATAATTTTCTTTGAGTTTATGGACTTTGTGTCCATCTTTCTTTGATCAGCAATGATTCTTAACGTTGCAGCATATAACAGCATCGTCATTTCTTTCTTTCACAACATTATAATTAGACTCACTTACAATACAGTGCATGTAGGCTAACATATTTCTGTGTAGGCCTATTATTATAGTTTTGAAACGAATAATGTATGAATAATTGAGAGAACCAAAGCCATAAATTCTTAGCCTATGTAAGCCTCAAATAGGGCTTGAGAGCTGAATTGGCCAAAGGATTTATTTCTGGTAGAACTTTAAATTTTGTGATTCCTTTCGGGACGTCATATCTTGGTGAAACAGGTTTCTAAACAATTCTTTATATAAAAAATACAAATATGGTCTAAATTTGCGTTTGAAATTGACAAATTTTAGACCAGATCAATATTTTAAATCTGTGCTAGTCTAAAAAAGCCCACAACACAATATAGCCTAACCTCTAATGCTGTGAGCATTTTGGGCCCTTTCTTACAGGGGTCATGGACCAATTTTCGCCTGTGTTGATAAGATTACATGATTAAAACTATGCATAGCCTATATTTTAAATTTTGCTCCCTATAGGCCTTTGCGACTCTAATACACGTTGTAACCAATGATTAAAAGGACTTTAGTTGTCACTGCAAGAGGATTTCACAATGGCAATTTGTTTCTAGGCCTACCGTATATAGCCTAATCTGACTCTGCTGGGGGTACGCCATCATTCAATTTCTTTACTTGGGGTTACAATAAAAATAAAGTTTGAGAACCCCTGCACTAAACTATGAAGAACGAAATTCGAAGACAATTTAAAAACTTTGACCGTTTAATACTAAACTATTAAGAACGAAATACGAAGGCAATTTTAAAACTAGAATGTTCGTACTAGAAAAATAGAATGTTCGTACTAGAAAAATAGAATGTTCGTAGCCTATAGAAAAATAGAATGTTCGTACTAGAATGTTCGTATTAAAAAACTAGAATGTTCGTACTAGAATGTTCGTACTAGAATGTTCATATTCAAATTTGCAATCTCAAGTTGTGAGCAATTTTGAGGTTAAAGACATTGCTAGCTGAATTGAGCAGACTGTAAACAAGACGAAAATTTGAACGGCGACATTGTGTGTGCGGCATTATAATTCGCGACATTATGCATCAGCTACATTTTTATCCGCGACATTTTGTCCGCGACATTTTGATCGCGACATTTTCTTCGCGACATTTTCGATGGGAACCAATTATTTCAGCTGTTATAACCACAGCTCATAATTCTTGTCCAGCTGTATCTAAACGTTTAAAGGCGATATAGAACAACTATAAACCTACTGAACATCAGTAATGTAATGTAATGTAATGTAATGTAATGTAAATCTTCGAGAATTTCTCAGCGCCCACAAAAGCCACGTCAGCGAGACCAGCTTATCACCGGCGCTATATCAAATCAAGTCCTCAATAGCCAGAGCTGCCGTTTTCGTTCCGGTGCCAGGTCAAAATCCGGGGAGGTCAAGCCGAGGAGACAGCGTGGTGCTACGGTGGTTGTCGGTGATGGTGGTGGTTGGGTGATGGAACCTGTTTGGAATCTGGATAGGATAGGTTGAAGAGTTCGGTTTTCAGTCGTGAATGGAATGCAGCAGAGGAGAGTGCAAGCGGAGGAGAGGTTGAATTTGGAGGTGAGACTGCAGGAGAGATAGGAGGGTGAGCGAACAGGCGGAGGTATGTTGGGAGTCCGTTCCAAAGAGCTGGTGCAGCATAGAATAAGGAGCGGTCGCAGAATTTCAGAGAGGATGATACTGGAGGCCGAGAGAGAGAAAGATATGATGATGAGCGCGTAGACCTGTGCGGTTGGATGGTGATTAGTTGACGAATGTAAGAGAGCTGAGAGGTTTGAAGAGCGTTGTAGGTTAGAGAAACAATTTTGTAATGGATGCGCTGAGAAACTTTTAGCCAATGAAGAGACTTGAGAACAGGGGTTATGTGGTAACAACAAGCAGTAACAACAATCACAAAAATTACTAGGCCTATAGACAATAACAATAATCTCACTATTGTTAATTATTAATATTAAGGCAAATATACAATCATTGTTTAAACCACGCAGCGAAGAACGTTGTATTAATAGAAATACAGTAATACTGCTAATAATACACTTAGGCCTATTTTGATGCATGGCATCATTATAGCCAGTACTGAAAGCAAATATAGAGCTATTATACGGACAAGCTAACATCTTGATTTTCGATTTAAAAAAATTAGAACTATTTCAGAACTTTGGGACGATAATTTCCTACTAGTTGCTGATCAAAAACAAAACATCTTTCAAGTGAACCTAGACACTGGAGACGTTCGAGCTGCTTCCGTTATCCCGCCTGACCTCTTTAGCATTACCGCAATGGATTACGACCCAGTCAATAAAATTGTATACTTCACTGACATCCAAAAACATTCAATCAGACAGGTGACACTCGCTAACCATACAACTTCAACCGTACGAGAGTTTCAAGGTAACGATTGGACTACATTGATTATAAACGCATAACCAGAGCTCTGCGCCGGCCGCCAACATTTCGTGTGCGCCGCCGCCGCCGATTTTCTTGGGCCGGCGCGCTGACGTCACCGTCGCCGAAAATTTGTCGGCGCGCCGTCGATGCCACGTTGATTCGTTTATTTCTTTTCGTTGCATTTTTCATTTCATGCATGATTTCGTGAAAAAAATTGTTGCGTCAGTGCAAAATATAATCTTTTTCTTATCTACTTCTATTATTCATGGCAACACCGTTTTTGCATCAATGCTATGAAATCTATGATGCCACCTATTCTTTCTGACTTTCGGAACAGTGTTCTTAACGTTTAAACTTTGTGGATTTTGTGATTCGATTTAAATTATGGCAGCAACGAAGGTAAAAAGAACTCCAGGTAGGCCTAAGTGAATTGCTATGAAGTGTATGCGCGTTCTTGCCTGATAGCTAGTGCGACCGTATGCTAAGATGGAACAGAACCGTCTGCCCTCTAGTATTAGGATACACGTTACTATTACGTTGAAAAGAGGTGGCGATCTGCAATTTTATGTAGGCGATTGGTCGAGTCTGCAGGCTTCTGATTCTCCATTGCCGGCCAGTTACTGCCTAATTCTTATTTTTCTCACCAGTATCAAACTCTAGCACGTGACCTATGCGAAATTGGTGATTAATTAAGTTTTCGAATATTAATGGGCCTGTCTATATGCAAAATGGAGCATGGTAGGTAATTATAATTGGCCAATAGATCCTATTTAGTCAGCAATTTGAGAAACACCTCATAAATGGGATCATATTAGGAAAAGAGAAGCACCTTCCTCATAAAACAAGAGTAACTTATTGTGACTGGGCTTGCTTTGATCGAAAGACCTGTGCATAGCAATTAGGCTTAAAGAAGATGCTAAGAGTTTCGCGTGGAAGTCGGTCGGATTACTGGACGATAAATCAGGGAAGTTGGTGAATTATGATCAATTTTACTACTCAGTGTGCTTTGACAAAGGAAAATTATAAACTGCAAGTAGGCTACCCTCATTTGTTGACAAGATTGCATGACTTTGTATTCATTCACAATAGCTCCCACTTTGCGACAGGCAAACATTTCTACGCAAACACAGTATGTATGTATTGTATGTATGTATGTATGTATGTATGTATGTATGTATGTATGTATGTATGTATGTATGTATGTATGTATGTATGTATGTATGTATGTATGTAAGTATGTATGTATGTATGTATGTATGTATGTATGTATGTATGCTTGTATGTATGTATGTATGTATGTATGTATGTATGTATGTATGTATGTATGTATGTATGTATGTATGTATGTATGTATGTATGTATGTATGTATGTATGTATGTATGTATGTATGTATGTATGTATGTATGTATGTGTGTATGCATGACATTGCATGTGCTTGTGTGTGTGTGTATGTATGTATGTATGTATGTATTCATTCATTCATTCGGACATTTATATAGCGCTCCTTCAAGAAAAACTACTCAGAAGCGCTCCCAACTCCAGCGCGCACAAAAAGAACAGTTTTAAGTTTAGTAAGGAAGGATCCTGGTAGAGTTCCAGGGTGTAGGCGTAGCTCAAAAGGAAGGCCATTCCAGACCACTGGTCCAACCACAGAAAAGGCTCGATCCTTCATGGTAGTAGTACGAGCAAAAGGAACTAAGAGGACTCCCCTATCAGCAGAGCGTAGCTGACGACGTCCTTGGATACCCAATGTAGAGCTGCATAGCTCACGGAGGTAAGTTGGGGCAAGGCCTTGACAACATCGCCATACCAATGCAGCTACCCTGAACTCCGGACGCTGGCGAATAGGGAGCCAGTGAAGTACCTCAAGCATGTAGTTTGAGACATGATCATATTTAGGGATTTTCCCAATTAGGCGTGCAGCAGAGCGCAACACCCGGTCAAGACAAGTCAATCTGCTGGATGGGAGGCCAATGTAGACCGAAGAGCAATAGTCGATGCGAGATGTAACGAAAGAATGCACTAAAGTAAGAGCAGCAGCAGACGTAAGAGAACGGATGACAGTGCGAAGCTGGCGCAGCTGATAATAGCAGTCTCGAGCAAGACGGTGAAGTTGAGGAGCAAAAGTTAGTTCTTGGTCAAGTTGGACACCGAGGTCATGAACCGTGGTTGCAAAGACAAAGCCAGGAAACTCAGATGCAAGAGAAAATAGATCAAGCTTGGCAAGCTGCTGCCGTGTGCCCAACCAAATAAATTTTGTCTTAGATGGGTTCAAGCGTAGTCTATTGGATGACATCCATGCCTCTAGAGCATCCAAAGTCCCGCTCATTATCCGAACCGCTTTGACAGCATTAGAAGGGAGGCAATGGGTGTAAGCCTGGACGTTGTCAGCATACTGCTGACTCAAAACCGAATGAGCTGTTAGTAGAGTGGCAAGACCTGAGGTGTAAATAATATAAAGTATGGGACCATATGTATGTATGTATGTATGTATGTATGTATGTATGTATGTATGTATGTATGTATGTATGTATGTATGTATGTATGTATGTATGTATGTATGTATGTATGTATGTATGTATATATGTATGTATGTATGTATGTGTGTATGCATGACATTGCATGTGCTTGTGTGTGTGTATGTATGTATGTATGTATGTATGTATGTATGTATTTGTTTGTTTGTTTGTTTGTATGTGCACTTGTTATAGCGCCTCTTCAAGCTCTCTCTCTCTACTCAGAGGCGCTCCCGACTGCAGAGCGGACACTGCAGCGGAGTTTCACGCCGAAGCGCTGAGCAATTGCGAGTGAAGGACTTGCCCAAGGTCCCTACGCGGCGACGTGAGGTGGATTCGAACCTCGAACCTTCCGGCTTCAAGGCAACGACGCCACCACTACACCACTGCGCCCCATGTATGTATGTATGTATGTATGTATGTATGTATGTATGTATGTATGTATGCATGTATGTATGTATGCATGTGTGTATGCATGTATGTATGTATGCATGTATGTATGTATGTACGTATTTATCTATGTATCTATGTATCTATGTATTTATGTATGTATGTATGTATGTATGTATGTATGTATGTATGTATGTATGTATGTATGTATGTATGTATGTATGTATGTATGTATGTATGTATGTATGTATGTATGCATGTATGTATGTATGTATATATGTATTAGGGTGGTCGTTAAAAATGAAAGTTGGAATTGAATGTTCTCCAAGGCGCCATTTGGTGCCATTCTCCTCAGAAACATCACACAAAAAGTTGTAAGAGAAAATATTAATATTTAGGACTAGCACAACGCCATCAAAGTTTTACCCTTATAATAGCAAGTCTTCTAATGCTCAAAAGTAGCTAAATGGTTGTAATCAACCTGGAATCTTCAAACCAGGAATCAATTGAACTACCTGTAGTTGCTCCACACTTAAACATAATGATGCTACTGTAATCGTAATCATAATCATCCATTTATATAGCGCCATTTCAAGAGAAATTCTTCAAAGGCAAGAAAACCTGTATAACACACCGCATCACAGATAACATCTATCATATCTTATGTCTTTACAAATACTACCTGTTCTATCTTGTTGTCTTGATTGATAATAATAGTTTATTTTTCTTAGACTGTAAGGGAACAGTAATGGTATATAATAGAGATAAATATACAAGTTTTGTGGTTTCATCTGTGTCCTACGTAATTAATTTATTCTGCAAAATCACCAATATTCTTAATGAGGTCTGATTTCTCAGAAATATTTATTTTTCTACAGTCATTGTTCATGGGGTTACTGGGCACAAGGAAATGGTGTAATATTGAAAAGTAGCAACCCATTTTAGATGCGAATTTTTATCTCAGATTTAAGCTAATATGTTTTCAACCTGAGGTATTATTACCCTATCTCACAATCAAATTGCATTTGGTCTTTGCACGGGTTTGAGGTATGGTGTAGTTTTCACAATACACTTCCCTCAAAGTGAAATCTCTGGCATGTTGCCCAAAGAAGGTGTTCATCTGCCACCAAGAGTGTAGCAATGGGTGTTGTCCTGAGGGTGCTATACCGATACCTATTCTCTTGGATTGGTTGGTCGTCTGAGATGTCCTGGTGGCCACTGTAATTTCAGCTGGATCCATTGCTGAGCATGATGTAGAGATTTTGAGTTGCTCATAGCTTACGTGTTTGACACCATCGCCTTTCATACTAATTTATAATAGGTAGTAGGTAGTTAGGTAGTTAATTTACAAAAGTCAATGAAGGCAGTGTAATTTGTGTCCACTCTTGACAGCACTTTCTGTGTCAATTGTTTGACTCTGCGTTCATTCTTTCAACTCTAAAAGTATTCTTTTAATGGGATAAATTCCATATTATGAAATAGACAACAATGTGAGTAGGTTTCACAAGGCACTCAATTACGATGCTCTCTTTAGAAGTTGTTTAAAAACTGCTCTTTGACTCCCATGTGGTAATAAGTAATTTCATAGATCTATAAAAATTATGATCTCAATAATTTCAACATCTATTTTTATTAATCTGTTTTACAGCAGCTCTTGATAAATGTTACCTGTGATGCGCTGTGTCATTCTGCTCTGATTGCCACAATAAACGAAAATATCAGCAGTATTTTCCTCTAGTTCAACTACTATTGGGGTCCTTGTCCGTGTTATATCAGAATTTGTGTTAAAGTTAAGCATGTAATAAAGAGTTTCTAGTGTAAAAAAGGATTACTGCAGATAGAAATCAGGCCTATCAAAAAGAACATAGCAATGTGTTGGCTAACTAGTATAGATTTATGGTCATCAATCTCAGGGGCTCACGCGTCAAATACTATTGCGATGGTCAATTGTTCATAAAAATATATAATAAACCATTATCATCATTGTAGAAGTCAGGCATACTTGTCAGTTGAACTTGAGTAAGCGAATGTAGTCTTTCTGTTAAAACTAGTCATAGGTCCAAAAATGCGGCTAAATTATCCTTATACTCAAAAAGACGATGATATTTCGTAAAATCCAAAACTTCAAACACGTTGTGCTAGTCCTAAATATTTTTCAATCGGGATAATTTTTGGGCTACATCAGTTTTTTACCAAGTGGCACCAAATGGTGGGTTGGAGAAAGAATGAAACTGAAGTTGAAAATTTGCCATTACAGATACGACCACCCTAATATGTATGTATGTATGTATGTATGTATGTATGTATGTATGTATGTATGTATGTATGTATGTATGTATGCATTCAATCTATGTATGTATGTATGTTTGCATGTATGGGTGTATGTAGGTATGTATGCATGTCTGCATGCACGCGGCTATACAATTTCAGCAGGTCGCGTCAAGAAACAGGACCTCAAGAATTTGTGACGGGTCGAAGCGCAGGTCAACAGTAAAATTGGCAGGTAGCGCCGCCACTGCGCTAACAGTCCTTTAACTTCTATTAGAAGGTTACGTAAGCAGGAGGCCTGAATTTGAAAACGTTGTCAAGTGGCTTGTAAATCAAGCCTTTGTAGAATTTTGCAATTAAACGTGTATTCTGAAAATAATTGTTTCTCATGAATATTAATATAAGACCAGATAATTGCCAAAAATAATTGCTGAGCTCGCATATCTTTATAAGTTATAACATCAAAAATTTGAAGAGTCCAGTTGCATAACGTTTTTGCAATGTTCATGATTGCACTAAAGATGGGGCAAAATGCCCACCATTGGGCTTCTTGCCCCATAAGTCCTTGCACTCAAGTTTAGTAGCCTAAAAATTGAGTTTTTATACAATTGGACTAACTCTAAGTAAAATCAACATTTCTACTGAATAAGCATATAAAGCAGCTACTCGTCACCAATTTTGGTTGACTTCAGATTGCACTACTTTACAGTGGGTGATGTCAAACGCTAAAGGGGGCGTTCTGCCCCACCCTACCCTAGTGTATTTAGTTGTTTATCTGAATATGCTTCAACACGCATATTAACATCGGTTCATGGTGTAAACGATTGATTGCTCAATTTTATTGTCAATTGCGCTGTCAACTTGATCAGATTTTGATTTTGAATTTCAGGTACTGAAATCAGCAGCTTGGTTGTTGACCCCGTTGAACGGCTGTTATATTATGTGAACAAAGCCATAGGTTCCATAAATCGAGCATCTTTATCAGGCGAAGATCCCAGAGCAATCGTGTCTGGAGATGGCACTTTGGCAGAAGCAATAGCCTTAGACATCCAGAATAGGTGAAATAATAAATTTAATTTAAACTTCCTGAATATTTTTGCAATGGTGTACTACTTTCAGATCTGTGGAGAACATAATTATATTCTTTGAATATGATAAGGCAGAATTTTATACGATGCTCTTGCAGTCAAACGATATAACATCAATCTTTTGCCGATCAAAAGTTGCAGCATTAGTAACTATCAGCATCGCAAATGATAAATTACCCTTACATGACTTTATCTAATTTACTCATTTACTCTATCCAATACTCTATCGGATCTATCTTATAATTAAATGAAACTGCCAAGGAACACAGCCTTCTTTTATTCAGACGCAATTTCGGATATGACTTGTTCAGCAAACAATTCTAAGCAGCTTTACAAGCATTCGTTTCGATAGGATGAACAGTTTAACGTATTTTGTTTTGTGAGACTTCTAAGGGAGCTCTATTAAGAGGGTAGATATATGCAATGCGATTACATACATTTGTAGTCCCATCTTTGAAGTCATTTAACTCACAACCCAAGAAATATTTTTGAAAACAATCATGCGACTGTCACTGATTTGCTGAACGCATGTATTGTGGCCTTGAATTTGACTTCTAATAATATTACTACTACTACTACTACTACTACTACTACTACTACTACTACTACTACTACTACTACTACTACTACTACTACTACTACTACTACTACTACTACTACTACTACTACCACCACTACTACTACTACTACTACCACGACTACCATTACTACTACTGCTGCTACTGCTATACTACTATTACTACTACAGCTATCTAGCATTATTGATAGATTAGATAGGTGCCTTAATAGCAACCTTATCTCATGAGATGTATAGCTATTCAAAAACACTTGTGGCGGGCTATATTTTGTCACTATGCACTGTGATGTCTTCAATGTTAGGTTGATGTTTTGGTCGGACTGCAGCAGCCGTCGTTCTATCGAACAAGCGCAGATATCGAACCCAAGCAGCCATCACACAGTTGTCACCTTTTCCAGTCTATGTGCCACAGCAATCGCAATTGACGTTCCGAGTAGGCGTTTACGTGTTATCAATTATTTAAAATGAGTGCAATAGCAATTAGGCCTACATTAGAAAATCATTTGTGCCTGAACCTACACAACTCTGAGTTACCCGCAATTTTTTGCTAAAAGGAAAAAAACTAAAATCCTAACAATTTTTATTTAAAGATCACGCAAACTTCACAAATTTGAGTCAAATGGAAGTTGTGCAATGTCTTAGAATTGGGTAAAGTCCACGTTTAGTGTTGATGAGCGTCTGCACGTATAATCCAATCGCACTCACACTCTTCTTGTGTGACACGCTCACTCAAATCGATCGATCGATGAGACTTTAGTTTCAGAAGGTAGGCCTAATCTAAACAAGCTATCTTTAAAATTTTGGGCAGGGAGGGACACAGAAATTTTCGAGAGGGGGGCAAAATTTTCGGTGATCTTTCCAGAAAAAAATGATCACCCTTTTTAGTTATTTTGCCGAAATGTCTGGAAAATATACCATTTTCTCTTCCAAAATAACTTATGACTTTTTTTAGTCATCTGGTCGCAATCTCTTGGGAATATACTATGACCTGTCTAGTCATATGCTCATTTTTTCTCTCGCCTTATCCAGCTGCATTGATTTGTTGAAACCAAATGGGGGCTCGTCCTATGCACGTTTGGAATGGGGGAATGGCCGGCTTGTCCCCCTGGTCCGGCCCCTGAATTTTGGCTATATAAAGGCAGCTGGTTGTTTAATCAGTGTTAAATATTTCCGACTTGTAATAAACATCGACAAGAATAATTGTGACTATCTTAGACGATGTTCATTGTCTGGGACATTGCGTTCTTTAACTCGTAGAGATTAGAGAGTTACGTAGAGAGTAGAGATCCTCAGTGGCCGAGTGGGTTGGTAGCCCGCTCGCCACGCCGGCGGCCCGGGTTCGATTCCCGGTCGGTCGGTTTATCAGAGATTAATTTGTCGGATCTTTACTGCGGGTGGCTCGGTCGCAATATAAACGTGGAGTAGCGGTGGTGAAGGATCTCACCCTCAGGGTCGAGGCCATAAGACAGCCGCTATATAAATATGCGATTACATTACATTAACTCTACCGATAATTATAGTCTGACAATGCTCTTGCAAATATTTGTCAAATTGGGATTCACTGTTAAGCCATCTGTATTTTTCACGACAAAAGGGTTAATTTTTGCTTCATAGATCAACTGATTTACTGGGCGGACAACACAGGTCGACTAGAACAGGTGAGCTACAGTGGCGCTGGACGTCTACTCATACGGGACTTCTCCCCGGCATCGTCAATCAAAGGCTTGGCAGTTGATGCCATGTTTGTGTACATCAGCGACTGGAATCAGAGGTATGTGTAGATTTTTATTATGGAGCGCTTATTTCAAACTTAATCAGATTGGCCCGAGTAGCATATAATTATGTAGTCTAGGAGGAGCAGATATACACGCAACTTATAGATTATATAACGACTTTATCATGTAGTTCTCGGTCATTTTATTCACAGTCCATTACTTTTGCAAAGGAAGACAGACGAGAATCTGCACAAAGTTTAGAAATATCGGCCTTACGGTAATCAGGTTAGTTTGGGACGATGACCAGATCGACTGTGCAATTTCTGACTTAAACGTCTGAGTATAATCGTCTGTTCAATTCAAACCTGCAAACTGCTGTAGCATATATGACTGCATGAATTTTATGTGTGCCTGCGCTTAAGGGGTTAACAAGTGACGCATTGAGAAATGGAAGCTGCATGCAAGTTTTTTACAGGTGGAATGGAGGTTGGATTGATGAAAAAACGCAAGAGAAATGGAATCTGGATAAAAAAATTTACAGGTGAAATAGAAGCTCGAATGACGAAAATAAAGCATGAGAAATAAGAGCTGGATGAAGGTATTTCTATGTCTGAAATAGAAGCTGGATTGATGAAAATAACGAGCGAGAAATAGAAGCTGGATGAAGGTATTTATAGGTATGAAATAGAAGCTGGATTCAACAGATATTTTAAATCTCCACTCAGTGATCTAAAGCGACTTTGCAATTTTAGGCAAATTCAGAGAATCAACAGAAATACCAGCGAACTAAGCAATCTCACTGGTATACGATTCACCAACCCGTATGCTCTTGCCTTATTCAGCTCAGGTAGGATATGTATATGCGTGTAATGTGTTTCTGAAATTTTCCTTAGAATAATTATTGGGGTTTCAAATCTCTATTATTGTTATTATCACTATTACTACGGTCTAAAGTGCAGAGAGGACCCTACATACTGGTAGAATGAACAATATGAACGATGAGCAATGCCTTGCACAGGCAAGTCTTCGCAGCTGGAAGTGAATGTCCGTGAAAGCGATATACGATCGTTTTACACCACAAACGATACAGTGCTTGAAAGATTAAAAGCTGGCCATCGCCTTCAATCACTGACGTCACTAGATAGGCGCCCTCTTGTTCGCATATAAAATTCGTTATATTACGACGCTTTGACTCCTTACTCAGTGCACAGCCATCCAAAGCCTGAAAATTCATCGTTCTATCTCACCAAACTGCGATTATTATTAGCTCTAAAAATTCATGTTGAATAACTTCCAACCAACCGACTCCTAATAGTTCCTTGATTACCCAGAGACTTTGTCTCTGATTCGCTCAGTATCCTTCGTCGCTAGGCAACGCACCCAGTCTGTCGCAATACCCGACGCTTAAGTTGGCAAATATTCAATGGCTTCTTCAACTTTTAGCCTGTATCGCCAGTGTTCTAGTTATCGGCCACTTCAATTGATTAGCGCATTCCATTCCCTACATTAAGTAATTATGCAAGTTAAGTTAATAATTATGATAGGCAAATAATTTCGCTGCACCTAGATACCCTGAGCGCTTCCACCAAAACCCAAGGTTAAATGGACAGTGTCAAGGGCAGTTAAAAAGACACAGAGGTATTCCGATGCAGAATGGTAGGGTGCCCATTCCAGATCGCGAGTGAGGAGCAATAAGCTCATCTTGCACAGCTGAACGAAGAGAGCATAGTGGAACTTGGAAGTGAGTGGTGTAGACTGTAGACCTACCTGACAATTTGCATATAGCCTACATAATATTATATTAATTAATTCATTCAGAGCATTTATATATCGCCTCTTCAAAGAGCTACTCAGAGGCGCTCCCAGCCCAGCCACGGCTGAGGAAAAAGGCTTGAGGGACTTGTAGAACCCTACTGGATGGACCATAAGTAAGAAGCGAAGCGCAACCGGGAGGTCATTCCAGACGGAAGGACCCACAACCGATAAAGCACTACGCTGCCTAATAGCCAACTAATGTATATACCGGTACATGTAGGCTATATACAAATATTTACGTACTTTCCTTTTCCTGATAAAAATGCTACATGTAAATACATATAGGCTACTGTACAAATAATGTGATTTTGGATGGAATGTTGTTACAGAAACATGGCCACCAAGAACAAGTACAAGTTTGAGTCAAGCTGCTTCTAGGACGACTACTGCTTCTTCGACAGGTAGCCTACACAAATTTATTGATTCACTATGGCTGTGCTACCCTGGCGTTGCCCGGGAAGTTTAGGGTTTTCGCCCCTCTCACCCACCCTGCTCCCACCCTACTAACCGCTGCCACCTCAGCTCTCGTCCCACCTAGCCCCTTCCGCGCCAACACACATGCCCACTCCGCCCCCACTTCACCCCACCGCCAGTGGCGGCGCCACGATTTCAGTTTTGGGGGCTGAAGCCTCGGAGAAAATCCGCCAAAATTTCTGACGGTTTTTTTCCAAATTTAGTCATCAGGTCGAAAATCGTGAAAATATTGCCTTTTTTAGGGGGCTTAACCTTTGATAGGGGGCTTAGCCCCCAGCGCCACCACTGCCCACCGCGCCTCTACCTCTGCCCCATCCAGCCGCACCCGGCCCCAACTCGTCTCGATGCCACCCCGCCCTCACTCTCTGTTGCGATAGTTAATGTGCAACAGGGCTGTTTTTAAGAAATTTTTAGAACTGCACATCCTCTTCTCTCCTTTCTCATCCTCCATGGTAAATTACTCCCAATCTGAGGAAAATCACCTATTTTTTACTAGTTTTAACTGCACTGAACGTGACGGAAGTGCTTTTACAACTGCACGAATCCATTCAGAACTGCACATTTTGTGTAGAACTGCACGTTAAAAAAGCCATGATGTGTAAGGTGAAATCGCTTCTTAAATTTGTATATACGCTAACTACCGCATTGAAATGTTAAAAAATGTCCATATCTCGGGTTTTAAAGTGTATTGAGAGCTGAAAATAGTCGCGCTCACCTACAAATTCGGATGCTACCCGGCGTCGCACGCGAAAATTTTGGCTTTTCGCTCCACCCAACGTTCCCCGACAAAGCTCGCGTTGCAGCCCACCGCACTCCGTTAATAATCACTTTGTTGTTATTGTGGTCATGTTTTTCCTATACCTTCCGATCTTCAGTACACAACTACACATTGAACATCGTCATTTAATAAATATTATTGAAAACCGGCTTACTATGTTATTATCGACATTGACAACGTGACACGTCTACGGCTAGAAATGACGTCAGAATGACGTCGTCAAAAGAGATTAAATATCGGCAAGAATAATGCAGCCTACTATCGTTGTAGCGTGATTGCAACCTATACGACGGTTAACCTAATGGCGTCTGAATTTTTCGTAAGTTAGGCCTACTACCGGTGTATCGAAACTTAAAAATGTCCATAACTCGGATTTTAAAGTGAATTGAGAACTAAAAATAGCCGCGCTGACCTTTAATTCGCATGCGAAGATTATTGTTTCGTCGTGCGAAATGGAGTCGTCTCGGAGCCTTTCTTTGGACGGACATATATAGCCTACATACACACCCAGCGACAGAAAAGTTTCAGACTTATAATATAGATATCGAAAATTTGCTATTGGCCTATAATACGGGTCTAATCAGTGGCAATAAGAAGGTAGAGTAGCCTATAGTAACGCGAGTCTATGCGACATCTGGGAGGTGCACTTTAGATTGTTAGCTATATACATGTGTGTCTATGTTACGTGTAGCCTACATTCACTCATGCATGGATTCTAAAGGTTTTTGCAATTTGAAATAAACACTCAACTATTGGCCTATACGGATTCTTTACACGTGGAACCAATTTTAAGTTGGCGTGACTGCAAATACAAGACATAGTTCCAGTGCATCTATCATTACGTCAGGAACCAGTGCATCTGTTGTTACGTTAGGAACCAGTGCATCTGTCGTTACGTTAGGAACCAGTGCATCTGTCGCTACGTTAGGAACCAGCGCATCTGTCGCTACGTTAGGAACCAGTGCATCTGTCGCTACGTTAGGAACCAGTGCATCTATTATTACGTTAGGAACCAGTGCATCTATCGTTACGTTAGGAACCAGTGCATCTGTCGTTACGCCAGGCTCTGGGTCAACCATGACATCGACCGGTAGGAAATTCGATGGACAGTTTCGCTGGTGATAGCCTATCTAGCATGAAATAATGTTACCTAATTACTTCTGTGGCGCCATCAATCTTCTTGTCAATCAACGATTCTGTTATTCAACGCTGATATTATAGAAACTCAGCATCAGGATATTATAACTCCGCCTCACATACATACATACAGCCTTAGTCTGTCCCAAGCCAAGATAAAGGGGAAGGTTCCGCGGTGAGTTTGCGATTCACCCGGGTACAATAAAAACCACGCAACAGACGCAACGCAACAAATTCACACAACAAGTAACTGGCGATGGACAGGGAGGAGTGGAGGAAGTGCGTTGCTCGATGTTCAGACCTGCACGGGAAGGAAACTAAGTAACCTGTCAGGAAATTAAGTAAGACAAAAGGAACCACGACAGCGAATTTCAACTGTATTGCATTTACATAATTATAACCGGTTTGATCAAAATAATGAGAAACATACATACATGCAGAGGCGTAGCGACCGCCCTCCGTACCCTCCGACCGGAGGGGGCCCCCGCAAGGAAGGGGGCCCCCGAAAGTAGCAAAAAATGTAATGCGTAGCTATACGTTGACACCGTTGCACAATCCATATTGGAAAGCACTGTTAAAAAGACTTCAGGAGCAGTAAGTACGGAATATGTGTACACTGTAGCCCTAGGTAGGTTATACATAATGAATACCCATTATAATTTTATTGTATACAATATGAATACTGCATTCCAATTTCTGCATTGTAAGGGCCCAGAAAGTAAAAATTTTAACGCTGAAAATACAACGGATTTTCAGATATTCAATACTGGACAGGGCACTTTGTTGCCAATTCTAGAAAACTTCATAAAGTATAATAATAATCAGTAGCGGCGCTAAAGGGGGGCTAAGCACCCCCCCCCCCAAAAGGCCATCCGTTTTTTACATGTAAAAACTAACCATTTCCATGATCAGTCCCCCCTAAAAACTGAAACCATATACACGAGATTTCGATCAAACGACTAAAAAGGTCGTCAGAAATTTTGGCAGGTGAAAATGGAAAATTTTCATGAGATTTCGACCAAATGATTTTAAAAAAGAAAAAAGGTCGTCAGAAATTTTGGCGGCTGTAAATGGAAAATTTCCTTCGCAGGAATTCAGCCCCCCTTCCAAAACTGAAATTCTGGGGCCGCCACTGATAATAATATCAGATTTAGAGCTTAATAATGATACATGCATACATGCATAGTGCATACATACATGCATACATACATACATACATGCATGTATGCATAGTGTATAGTACTTACATACATGCATATTTGCATACATATATGCATACATACATACATACATACATACATACATACATTCATACATACATGCATACATGTATAACCCCTGCTTGCATAGAAATATATGCATACATGTAGGTTCTCTGCGTTGCATTCCATACTATTTCCCTGATGCTTTAAATTACATAATTGCATAATGCATAGGCCTAGTTATAACTTGCAAATTTCGTTGATTTGTCAATCAGACTTTGAACAAAACTTGGTTCAAAGCTAAATTCAACATTAAATTTAAAAGATTCATTTTAGAAGTTTCGGTGAATCTTCCGACTTTCTTAAAATCCAGTCTGGTTGCATTTCAGTGGTGTTATTGTCAGAATCACCAAACAAAAGAGTATGTCGTTTTTCAGTTTGAAAACTTCCTAGATTCAAAATGCGTGTTGTCCTGCACGTTATAATTGTATGCGATTCACTGACAACACTCAACAGTGTCTTCCTGGCGTTGTTATATGGAGCAATTTCATGCGTAAATATATACAAGCACACCTACATGCATGCATGGATAAATACATACATACAATGTACAAGTTCTATGCATTGCATTCCACCGAGTTTTCATGATATCTCTTCATCTAGATACTACGATCATTTTGGCTGCTGTCATCTGTGGTTCCTTCGTTCTGATTGCTGTGATCGTTACGCTGGGCATCATCTTTGGACGACGCTGTAGGAAGAAACCTCAGAGGTACAGCAAATGAATCAAGTACTTACAATTATGGAAAATAAAAGCATATTACTGCAAGTACATACATGCAAATATATAATGTTAAATCATTCATATAAGCCTACTCACGGTCGTTATTTGTACATTGCTAATGCGATTTAAGTCCATACATTCTACTAGCCTAATCCGTTTGAGGTACAGTCGTAGTTAAAAACACTGTTTTTGCAGCATTCGCACTGAACCTATGCATAGCCTACGGAACGGGCTTATGTAGCCTACACCAGGGGTTCTCAACCGGTGTGTCGCGACACACTGGTGTGTCGCGACTTGACCGGCGGTGTGTCGCGTAAAAGTGGTGTGTCGCTGGTGTGTCGCGAAGAATTGGTGTGTCGCGAATTAATAATAATGATAATAAATTATCTTCGTTTTTTTCCCCAAACTGACGCAACGCAATAGGCCAATGATTACATGAAATAATCCTAAATAACATCAGTCTACTAAATTCTCACAGCACACGTCCGTTGTTCATACATTATACACTGACTTCCTTTACCTACGGCTACAGGAAATAAGAAATTTAGAAGTTTAGCGGATGACTGCAATGAGAATTTGTTGCTCTCTATTTATCTATCTATTTTACCGCGCGGTCCGGTGTAGTTTTGACGTTTATGTTCAACGGATATGGCATAGGGCTATGTAAACACGTTTGCGATCGCAGCTGTTAGAAAACTTTTACCCGTTAACCTGGGCTAAGTAAGCAATCTAAATGGAAAAATTTATCGTAGGAAAACGTAAATTTAGTCATCCTCTTCAGATGCTGATATTATAGGAGGACAAGGTGGATGTTGAACCCATTCCTCAGAGAAAACACCAATGGAGCAGAATTGAACAACAATAAACAGGAAACACTTGTTGAGCTGCAATATGATTCCAGATTGAAGGACATGTATAAGCAATAATAGAACTCAGTTCTGGGCAAAGACGTACAAGGAAGAACATTACACATCACTTGCAAGCAAAGCTATCAAAGAGCTGGTTTCCTTTCATAGCTCCTACTTATCTGAGCAGGGCTTTTCTCAGATGATCAACATAAAGAACAAGCTTGTCGGAGGTGCCCTCTCAGCCTGCTTATGAATTGCACTTTCAAAAACTGTGGAACCGCGTCTTAATATGATCCAGAGAAAAATTCAAGAACAAAGATCCCATAACTGTTTGGACTACAAGGTCTTAGTAATTAGTTGACTAAATTGACGTCGAGTTGTAGAAACAACTAATATATTGGGATCAGAAGAATAATTTAGAATTTTAGAATAATAAAAATTGGAAAGAAATTCAATATAATTATTTTGATTTATTAAAAATGTCAGCAGTTTAGCATTTTAGAGGGATAAATAAGTTTGAGAGCAAATTTGAAATAAATAGACATGTTCAAACTTTGACACTTTTTATATTTTTACGACATTTACATATGACGATTGAATGGTGTGTCGCCAAATTTGATAGCAAGTTTAAGTGTGTCGCGGGACGAAAAAGGTTGAGAACCCATGGCCTACACTGTAACTGACATGCTCACTGCAAAATGAATGCATTAACCGGATTAATTATTACTTTCCAGCCGAGCGATCTATGGCGAATTACACTTGTAGAATGAACCTTGTATATCAATGAACAGTTTTAGGTCTACTGTTGTGCAACGCTCTACTTACAATGTAGCTGCGAGGTTTACTTATAACCGTGACATCATCCAAAGGTAGTGGCATAGCATGGAATTTATGATGGAGGGTTTTGTGGCCTGGCCGGATGCCCTTTCTGACACCAACCCAACGGTATTACAGTAAAGAAAAAGGGAATAAAGTAACAAAGGGAATAAAGTAAGAAAAACAATTGTTACTACAAGCAATTGTTTTTTTACTTAAGTAGATAAAAACGTTTAAACAAATTTCCTAAGCCAATGGGGGGGTTTCAACCCCGAACCTCCCCTTGTCTACGCCACTGTCCAAAGGCATCTAAGCAAAGTGGCTCAGATATTATGTTCAGCATATTAAATCAAAAAAGAGGCTAGGAATAAGTCGTCTGTGCCATGACTCGACGGCATTGCTTCTGGTAAGAAATTCATCCCTAAACGTAGAGAATTATTGCACTCACTTAATAAGACTGTTGACGGTGGTCTGTGTATGATATGGTTGATAGAGCACCGCCAACGGTGACACCTGGAGAAACGCAACGGACGGACAACGGGGACTATTCTACACTCATATACACTGGACTGATGCCAACAGCAGGAAACGTCAACACCGTTTCAGGCTTCGTCGGAGGCATGTATGAGCATCCGTTGCAGCCATATGCGACGAACCATCCACAGTTACAACAGAACGATAAATACACGTCAATAATTTTATCCTCCGACCTACGCTGAGCTGAAGAAATCGGACGAAGAACCTCCCGTGCCACCATCACGACCAAGAGATGTCACTTCAAGAGACTCGGACGACTACGAAGTTCCAACCTGACAATACTCGCTTGATTGATCACGCAAACATATATACAGGGTGGGCCATGAAAAAGACCTCCGTTAGGTTTTTGCCAATAGCTTTGCAAGAAGTTAGAAGTTCAAAATTAAATTTTACAGGCTGGAAGACAATTCACATTTGCACATTATGCCAGATTTCATCAAAATATTTATTTAATATTTTATTATTATATAACTCCCAGGTCTTTTTGGTTTTTTGTTTTTGTTTCGTCAAAAAACAGTGAGTGGACTTGCTACAAATGTTATAACTTTTGGTCTGTTTGAAATAATGTTGATAAAATTTGGCTATTGTACGTAAATATGAATTAGAAATATGAAATTATACCTATAAACCTGTAAAACGTGATTTGCAAATTCATACTTCTGGTGAAGATAATTATTGGCGACAATCGGTAGAAATTACTTTTTTTGACCCACCATGTATACACGAATGAATGATTGCACTAAATTGCATGGTGAGTATTTGTCCTAAAAGGGCAAGAAACAACTTGCTGTTACATATAATTATGAAGAATGCCTCCAGTTTTTCACAATCGAATCATTGATCCGGCTTTAAACCTTAAACTCGCCCGACAGATAGGCCTTTATAAAATCATATAAATATTTTTACATATATAATCTATAATATATTTCTCAAAGTTTGTCCTTCCGTTTGTATGTATGGATGTCCGGATGTCCAGATGTATTTTGACACTTCGTCCCAGAAAATCAAAATTTCACGGGTGGCGTACCAGTGTAGGTCAGAGTTAGTGGTGGGGTGTTGTGGGGAAGGGGGTGGGGTGGGGGTGGGAATGGTGGAAGGTGGGGTGGTGGGGGGAGGAGAAATTTGAAGGAAATGTTTTTTCCCGAAAACCAACATTTCACGGGTGGCGTACAGGTGGAGGTCAGAGTTAGTGGTGGCGTGTTGTGGGTGGTGAGGGGTGGGGTGGGGAGGAGTGGAGTGGGGGCTGTAAGGGTGGAGGTGGTGGATGGGGGGAAGAAATTTGGGTGGAAATTTTTTCCCCGAAACTAAAATTTCACGGGTGGCGTACCGGTAGAGGTCAGAGTTAGTGGTGGCGTGTTGTGGAGGGGTGGGGTACGGGTGGGTGGAAATTTTGGGGGAAATGTTTTTCCTCGAAAACCAAAATTTCACGGGTGGCATACCGGTGGAGGTCAGAGTTAGTGGTGGCGTGTTGTGGGAGGTTGGGGTGGGTGGGGTTGGGTGGAGTGGGGGGTGTGGGGGTGGTGGATGGTGGGGGAGAAATTCGGGGAGAAATTTTTTCCCCGAAAACCTCAATTTCACGGGTGGCGTACCGGTGAAGGTCGGAGTTAGTGGTGGCGTGCTGTGGAGGGAGGTGTGGGGTGGGGTAGGGGGGGGGAATTTGGGGGAAAATGTTTTCCCAAAAACCAAAACTTCACGGGTGGCGTACCGGTGGAGGTCAGAGTTAGTGGTGGCGTGTTGTGGAGGAGGTGGGGTAGGGGGTGGGTGGAAATTTGGGGGGAATTTTTCCCGAAAACCAAAATTTCACGTGTGGCGTATCGGTGGAGGTCGGTGTTAGTGGTGGCGTGTTGTGGAGGGGGTGGAGATGAGGTGTGGAGGAAATTTGGGGGCGAATTTTTTCCCCCGAAAACCATAATTTCACGGGTGGCGTACCGGTGGAGGTTGGATTTAGTGGAGGCGTGTTGTCAAGGGGTTGGTGGAGGGGAGGGTGGGAGTTAATTTGGGGGAATTTTTTCCCCGAAAACCTAAATTTCACGGGTGGCGTACCGGTGAAGGTCGGAGTTAGTGGTGGCGTGCTGTGGAGGGAGGTGTGGGGTGGGGTAGGGGGGGGGAATTTGGGGGAAAATGTTTTCCCAAAAACCAAAACTTCACGGGTGGCGTACCGGTGGAGGTCAGAGTTAGTGGTGGCGTGTTGTGGAGGAGGTGGGGTAGGGGGTGGGTGGAAATTTGGGGGGAATTTTTCCCGAAAACCAAAATTTCACGTGTGGCGTATCGGTGGAGGTCGGTGTTAGTGGTGGCGTGTTGTGGAGGGGGTGGAGATGAGGTGTGGAGGAAATTTGGGGGCGAATTTTTTCCCCCGAAAACCATAATTTCACGGGTGGCGTACCGGTGGAGGTTGGATTTAGTGGAGGCGTGTTGTCAAGGGGTTGGTGGAGGGGAGGGTGGGAGTTAATTTGGGGGAATTTTTTCTCCGAAAACCTAAATTTCACGGGTGGCGTACCGGTGAAGGTCGGAGTTTGCGGTGGCGTGCTGTGGAGGGAGTTGTGTAAAGGGAATTTGGGGGAAACTGTTTTCCCCGAAAACCAAAATTTCACGGGTGGCGTACCGGCGGAGGTCGGAGTAAGTGGTAGCGTGTTGTGGAGGGGTGGCGGTGGAGGTGGGGGAAATTTGGGGGGGATTTTTTCCACGAAAACCAAAATTCCACGGGTGGCGTACCGGTGGAGGTCGAAGTTAGTGGTGGGGTGTTGTGGAGGGGTGGGGAGGGGTTGGGGCAAATTTGGGAGGGACATTTTTTCCAGAAAACAAAAATTTCACGGGTGGCGTACCGGCGGAGGTCGGAGTAAGTGGTGGCGTGTTGTGGAGGGGTGGCGGTGGGGGGAAATTTGGGGGGAAAATTGACGGAACCCGGGCGAAGCCGGGTATAAAAGCTAGTATTATATATAATATACTCGCCCGACAGATATATAGATAGTGGAAATTCGAGTAAAGTCATAGGCCCATAGGCCTGCGATTTTTGCACAGTTCCTTACTTCGTCTTCTGTGTCTTGCTATTAGCCTGTGTCTTGCTCTAAATCTTTGCTATTTTACAGGGCTTTTTAACGAGCAGTTGTACACTAAATGTGCAGTTCTGAATGGATTTGTGCAGCTGTGGAAGCAGTTCTGTCACAAGTTCTGTGCAGTTAAAACTAGCAAAAAGGGTCATTGTAATCCGATTGGAAGTAATTTACCATGTAGGATGGGAAGGGAAAGAAGAAGTTGTGCAGTTCTAAAAATTCCTTAAAAACAGCCCTGCTATTTTAAATCATGTAAAACTTACGTCAACACGCTGTATAGCGCATGCACGAGAGAAATCACATACATTACATTTTATCGCATTATATTGTACCAAAAATTTATTAAAGCGTCTCTCGTAGAATGGCTAATAAGAGACGATCTCGGCACGAAAAACAGCCGCGGGAAAAGAAACGCCTTTAAAGAGTGAGAGATTGATGAGGAGAAACGAGTCATTAGTTTAGTCCGATGTGTAGGAGGAAGGTCACTTCAAACGGATGGACCAACCACAGCAAACGCCCGATGTTGGGCAAGAGCAGCCCTAGTCCTGCGAAAAATATCAAGCCGATGAGCAGAACGCATTGAGCATGGGCGGAGACCTGGGCGGAGACTTGGGGGGCGGGGGGGACGGAAAGACGCGAGATTTTTGACAAACGAATGACTGAGTGTCGCCGAAAAATTTCCATCTTTTGCTGGCCAAAAATTTCTGGTCGTCGCCGAAATCTCGGGAAAAATTTCTATTTTTGCCGCCAAAAAAGTTGATGACCTTTTTTTACTCTTGACCCTCAATGATTGGGGGGGGGACAAATGCATGGGCCGTCCCCCAACGCATACATTGGGGGGACCGTCCCCCCTGTCCCCTCCTAGGTCTCCGCCCATGGCATTGAGCGAGATGAAGGTGTAGATAAAGGCTTTTGCAAGTTTAAGAAGTATTTTGGGGCATTTCTTTGACAAGTCATGATTGACTTGATTTTCCAGCTGTGCTCTGGAGACCAGACAGAGGATCTTGTAGCGAATGCGTGAAGTGATATGTAGCCAGTGCAAGACTTCAAGTATATAATATACCCCGCAGTCGATCGAGTCGTGGGCTACGATCGACTTGGCTCGTGCGACGATCGACTCGATCGACTTCGTCGACTCGCCGACCTTTCTACGACTCGATCGACTTGGCTCGGCCGACGATCGACTCGATCGACTTCGTCGACTCGCCGACCTTTCTACGACTCGATCGACTTGGCTCGGCCGACGATCGACTCGATCGACTTCGCGTCGACTTGACCTAGTTTTGTCTGTTGCTCACCATCTGCAGTTACATGATCTTAAAATGAAACTAAACGATAGTAGATTTGTGTCATAAATCTGTGTGACGTAACAATATGCCTAATTTCGTATTCTCAGTGAATGTATAGATTTGCACTGTAATCGTAGTGACGTCACAATAGGCCTCGTTTTAGATTATGTAAATGAAACTCAATAATTATCACGGTAGATCTGTGCAATAATTGAAGTTAGTCACAATAGGCCTAGTTTATACTCTCAAAATGTACTTCTATAATAACAGATCATTATCCTAATTGAGGTTAGCCACAATAGAACTTCTTTAATAGTAGGTTTGTATCATGATCTAGATGACGTCTCAATGGGCCTAGTTTTATATTATAAAACTGAAGTATAATAGTACAGTGGCGTAGGCGAGGGGGTTTCGGGGGTTAAAACCCCCCCATTGGTTCCGGAAAACATGTTTTTTAAAGGTTATTTTTCCATTTATTTAAGAAAAATAGCAAAAAACAGGGTTTCCGGTCATAAACTCCCCCCCATGAAAAATTCCTGGCTACGCCACTGTAATAGTAGATTTGTATAATAATCAGAGCGATGCTGCAGTTTTGTATTATGAAAATACAATAATATGACAGCAGATCTGTATCATAATCGAAATGACGCCACAATTATAGACCTAATTTCGTTTTTTCCAGTGAACTTATTTAATAGTAGAATTGTATTATAATAGAAGTGACGGGACTGACGTCATAAAAGGCCCCGTGTTATATTCGCAAAACGAACATATTATACTGGTAGATCTGTATAATAATCGAAGTGACGTCACAATAGACCTTGTTTATATGCTCAATATGCACTTCTATAATAGTACATTTGTCTCATAATCGACGTGACGTCACACTAGACCTTGTTTATATTCTCAAAATGCACTTCCATAATAGGTCTGGTACATTTGTATCATAATTAATGTGACGTCACAATTGGCGCTGTTTTTTTAATTCTTGATGTGAACTTAATTATAATAGCCTATAATAGCAAAATTGCATCATAATCAGAGTGACGTTACAATAGGCATAGGCCTAGTTCTGTATTCTCAACATTAATGAAATAATATGACGGCAGATCTGTGTCCTGATCGAAGTGACGTCACAGTAGGTCTAATTTCGTTTTCTCAGTGAACTTATTTAATTGTAGAATTGTATCATAATCGAAGTGACGTCATAAAAGGTCTCCTTTTATATTCTCAAAATTAACATCTACATGACTTGCATATACAGGCATATAATAGTAGTTCTGTATCATGCTCATTCAGGAGCGGATCCAAGGAAGGGGCCAATCCGGCCATGCCCCACCCCATTCAGAGATTCGCATATGACGTGGTCCCTCCCTCCATCAGGTTTAAAAAATAAGCTGTAAATCAACGCAACGGGAACAGGAAGGTGAGAGAGAAAGTAGGCCTAGCACATGACTAAAAAAAGTCATCAGATTTTTAAAAAATAAAGTCGTCACGGGTTTTTATAAGTTTTTTGGGCGAAAAAAAAAAGATTCTTTCGGCGGAAGACCAAGGAAATTTCTGTCGGTTCAAGACCACCAATCTTGTCCACCCTTCCGAAATATTTGTATTCGCTCCTGTTACCCTGTATTCGTTTAACTCAAATCGAAAACGCACGTCTATTAGGCTATAATAGTCAACTTTCACAGTTCCACTAACACGAAATCGACAGCTGCCAAAAGGTTCGTTAGCTGAACTTCTGTGCAAAAACTGTATATAATAGGTCACTTTGAGACTTCAAAAATAGTAGGCTAAGTAAAATATTTCTAAGTCGGGTCGAGTAGATGAAACAACGATCGACTCGACTTAGCAAGACTCACGATCGACTCGACTTGCAAGTCGACGATTTTTCGATCGACTCGACTTGGCAAGACTCACGATCGACTCGACTTGCAAGTCGATCGAGTCGACGATTTTTCGATCGACTCGACTTGGCCGAGTTATGATCGACTCGATCGATCAACTCGATCGACTGCGGGGTATAGTATATAATATTATGAGTATAAATATGTCGAAAGCGAGGGAGTCGGGCTATGAGCCGAAGAATTTAAGGCTGATTGATAGGGAGAAAGACGCAGCTTCGGTAGGCCCATAAGAATTGAGCTAGTTTGCCTAGTCTTGGAGGGATAGAACAAACGAATGCATGAACCATGTTATCAAAGACCGATGGAGAGACTGGTCGTCGGATGGCTCCGAGTCGCCTCAGCTGAAACAAGCAACAGTGGGTCAGGTTAGATATAATATTCTGTAAGCTTACTCCTTAAATGCTAGGGATGAGCCAAATGTTGCGCCAGGTTACGGACGCTCGAAGAATGTGTATAGGCAGGGAATTTCTCAGTCGATATAGTTTATAGTCGAGTTTAGCTAGTAAGCTGTTGCCTAGTCTCAGGCCAACAAAGTGTGCATAGGTCTACATAAATATTCACATTGATGCACGGTCATGCACATTCCTATATATAAATGAACACTCGTACGTATTTGCATACATGCTATACTGGTGCCTGGGGGTCGGGCATACAATGCATTCGTAAATATTGGCGAATGAACTCTTCTTTTCACAATGCTTTCAATAAATCAAATGACATGTTGATAACACCATCGCACAAAGTGTGTTCCTACACGCGAAACATACTTCCTTGTACACGTTGTCTGTCACAGGATTTTCATATCACATAAGCGAGTGGGTAACACGAGAAATGTAAAAGAACACTTTCCTGCCTCGATTTGCTCGTCTCCTAACGCGTTTATTAGTCAGCAGTGTCTTCTCCCACGCTGTTGCACCCATTCTCTTGATGTAGCGCTCTGTTTTTGCACTCTGCTAGCCTACCGTATTTCGCTTTCACTCTTTTGGTATCGCAAGCTGTATTTTCATGATGTCATGATCGACAGCTGCTCTACTTTAACCACAGTGTGAAATCATGACCACTCGTCCAACTCATGCCATTGGTAACCCTTAGGAAGTTGAGCTCACTGGTCCACAGCTGTTGACAGACAAAATGTGCATTGATAATTCAATTCTGTACAAAGTTTGATACTATATTGCGACATGTACTTATAGAAGAGGTACAGGTTAACCATTCTACACATGTGAAGCACTTATTAAAGTCATGACAGCAAGGTGAAAAAATGCACAAAATTTATTAGGGCCGCTAGGCATAATTTCACAATTTTATTATGTACCCATATATAAGACGACATAAAAAGACCAAGAGCGTCGGCCCTAAACCTCTGAATTCAAGGGGGGGGTAAAAGAGATTTCACGTTGAGAATTGCTCACAACCACGTCTACAGCCTATAATGCTACTTCCGTCTTGCATGATGTATTTTAGCGAGTAGAACGGAATACTACAATAAAGTCGACATAGACAGATAGGCTGCTTCCGTGTTTGACTAGTCTCCAGGACCTGGTGTAAACCTTAACGGGTTTCAGCACTTTTGCGCAACAGTGCGTCTTTGTATTTGAACATTCGAACGCTTGAGCGCACCCGGACAGCGGTGAGACTGCGGACAGGTGAGCATTGAACAGAGGTTACATTAAAACGACCATTAATTTTCACGACCCATTTATGCAGTCGTCTTTAAACTTCAAATTCTGTTGATCAGATGCTATTGGTCTGTGTTAAGGCTGTGCAAGAAACACAGGATTCTGTAATTTCCCTGTAGCTTTTTTCAGAAACAGGTAACATGAATTTTCAGTTAATATTCATGAATTGTCTTGTAGCAGTGTTAACTGCCGTTTCCTACTTTCTTTTCCATTGCTGCTGTGTCCAATATTTTTATAATATAGACCCTATAGTAGCTTTCTAAACTTTCTTAAAAGGGTTGCAGCAGCCTGTGATAGGACAGCCTCTTCATCTTTCTTTGCTTCTACTGTGTAAGTCATTGAAGACTATTAATTTTTATTAGATCGTGCCTTTGTGATGTGAGTTCGAAGTTGCGTCTGATGACTCTCAATTGAAAAGGCGCTATATTAGTCTATCGTTACATTTAGACCTACAATTATCATAGAGAAGTTCATACGCTATATTAGTCTACATGTATCATTACATCTACAATTATCATAAAGAAGTTCATACGCTTAGGCTTATTCATCAAATTGCAAACGTGAGTAGGCTACATTATATCCAATAAGCCTACTTTCGTGAGGTACATAGAAGGCGATGTGGTATATACAGGGTGGGCCATAAAAAAGTAACCACCTACGGATTTTTATTCATATCTTGGCCAGAAGTAAGAATTTCGAAATGAAATTTTACAGGCTTATAGACAATTCATATATACACATGATGGCCAGATTTCAATAAAATATTTCAAACAGAACAAAAGTTATACCACTTTTAGTGAAGCCACCCACCGTTTTTTTGTCGATTCAAAAACGCGACGCAACAAAAAGTATAAAAAAAACAATTCAATTATTCTGGCCAATATCTTGGCCAGAAGTGATAATTTCGAAATGAAATTTTACAGGCTTAAAGACAATTCATATCTACACATGATAGACAGATTTCACCAAAATATTTCAAACAGAACAAAAGTTATACCACATTCAGTGAGGCCACCACCGTGTTTTGACGATTCATCAGGGTAACGCAACAAAAATTAACAAAGACACAATTTTGTTAAGTCTCATCTCAAATATTTGTTATCAAATAGCCTTGATTTTGCCAGATGATCATTATTATTACTATTTAAAAAAACAGGGTGCCAGCGTAGCTGCACATCACTGAGAAGTCACTTAGCAAGATGACAGTCAAATTGGTAAATAAGGAATCTGTCAGATTAATCAACAGGCCCATCAAGAACTTTGCAAAAGACTCAAAAGAAGTTTTGGCACTGGTGGTGGGCACATTGAACACAAGTTGTGAAGCACTAACAAGTTCAGTTGACAGCAGTTATTTGAGATGAGACTTAATAATAGGGTTGGTATTAAAATTTACATAGGGTTAGTTTTAGGGTTAGGGTTAGTATTGAGGCTATGTTTAGCATTTAGTATAATTATGGAGAAGGTTAGGCTTAGAAATTTAGACCTTTTTAAATTTTAATACTAACCCTAACCCTAAAACTAACCCTAACCTTAATTTTCCATCAATCTTAGGCCCAATTTAACTTGCTCCAATTTAAATTGCGCAAATTTAAATTGCTCAAATTTAAATTCCTTTTATGAAGGCGGGTCTCTTGTCCTTGATTGGGGGAGACGGTTTGTGTCCGTGCATTTCATATTCTCAATTCTAATCTTAGCCAGCACCTTACTGTTCTTGCAACCTAATCTCGGCGAGATCCTGCCTCTTAGATTAACTTAGAATTATTGTGAAATCCCCAAGGGATCTGTTTAACTCGAATAAGTAATTAATTAACTTAGAATTATTGTGAAATCCCAATGTGATCTGCTTAGTCTGCTGTGAAACCTCAAATGGTCTCTGTTGTGATTAACTGCTTTAAATGTCGTCAAGTTTATTGTGAACTGCTTTAAATGTCGTAAATTTTATCGTGATTAATCGCTTAATTAAGGTTTTTTGTCGAGTTTTAATTAAACATCATTTTGAATGGATCATGGCGACGATTTCTGCGATTTCTACCATTTTTAAACAACTTTATGTGACTTGGATTGGAATGGAATTGCCGTTTAATTGCCGTTTGATTTCCGAAACACAACTGTAGAAATATACTAGTTTTCCTATGTTAACCCCGTCATCACTGATGTAAATGTAGGTTAGGTCTAATTTTGTTGCTTAGATGTGCCACATTACATGCAAAAGGATGTAGCCTAACATAATTATGAACTCCATATATTAGGCCTTGTGTATATAAGTGTATTCATTCGTTCATTTCAGACATTTTTATGGCGCCTCTTCAAGCGTTTCTATTCAGAAGCGCTCCCGACCCAACCACTGCTAAAGAGAACAGTCTTGCAACATTGTAGTGTGGTCACTGTGGTGTAGTTAATGTTTAAGGGCCTCAAGCCTTTCGAGTATCCAGGGGCCCAGGGTTGTCATGCTACTGCCTAGTTAGGCTACGTCCTAGGGTTGTCATGCTACTGCATAATAAAATAATTTCTCGACGGATCGATTGTCTCACCAAAAAAAACTTATAACAAGGATAATTTATAAACTATCAAAATAATGAGCGATCCGGATACACACCTTCAAGGCTGCCTATATGTAGGACCAAAAAAGATACTATAAAAAATAGCTGAACGCCTTGGGAAATTTGTACATTTCTGACGCAAGAATCGGAATTCTTCTAAAAGAGTGAACCAAATGCAGCTTGCAATTGGTTGATTTGCTAAGAATGTTCTGTTATATTCAAAATGACTCGTTTTCATGCATTTAGAGAAGGTGGTTCTCTGACAAAAGGACTCTTTTTCTCAATGTAGGTGTGCCTACTGCTAGGCGCCCATGGATGCGCTGGGTTTAGGTAGTGTAGGGACATTACTTTGTCCGGGACATTTTGTCCGGGACATTTTGTCCGGGACATTTTGTCCGGGACATTTTGTCCGGGACATTTTGTCCGGGACATTTTGTCCGGGACATTTTGTCCGGGACATTTTGTCCGGGGACATTTTGTCCGGGACATTTTGTCCGGGACATTTTGTCCAGGGACTTTTTGTCCGGGGACTTTTTGTCCGGGGACTTTTTGTCCGGGGACTTTTTGTCCGGGGACATTTTGTCCAGGGACATTTTGTCCGGGACATTTTGTCCGGGACATTTTGTCCGGGGACATTTTGTCCGTCCACGCCGTATTCTATTGGTAGTCGATGCAACTTGTCATCAATTGCTGTTATTTTGTTTGTATTCAATAGTTATTTGATTTGATTCGATTCAATGATTGATTACCTCCATATAATTACTTGTAAATTGCATAAAATATAAATGTTCGGTGGAAGCAAGTGGATGACCAGTGTTTTGATATGAAACACAAACATTCGTAAGATGCAATAGATGAGACTCATGTGAGAGACCGACGATGACGAAAGCAATATTACATATTACACTGGACAACAAAATTAAACTTTTTTTGCTTCCGAAAAATCTTTGACTGTTTTCTATAGAATTTGACGCGCTGAACACGGTGGTGTGCTCAGAATTGTTGTATCACGTAAGGTTTTTGAGAAAAACAATATTTAAGATTTTAATTTAAATGCTCATATTTTGCATATAAATACAATATACTATAAATTAATTTTTTTTACTTCCGAAAAATCTTTGACTGTTTTCTATAGAATTTGACGTGCTGAACACGATGCTGTGCTCAGAATTGTTGTATCACATAAGGTTTTTGAGAAAAACAACATTTAAGATTTTAATTTAAATGCTCATATAGGCTATTGCATATATTTACAATATACTATAAATTAATTTTTTTAAACTTCTAACCGTCTTAAAATATATTATAGTTTAAAGCTTATCTGAAAATAAGCTGGCTAATTTGTTATGCATTTACAAGCATATAAACAAAAGTAAACTTTGGACCTGAGACATCAAACTACAGACAAGCTGATGTCAACTTCCTTAGTGGGATATGCATGTAGAGACCTATGCTGATAATTGGCTTTAATTGTGCTTAAAACTTTTGCAGGCAGATTCTACCCAGTATTAATGCAAATGCAGACCCAAGTTTATTTATTAAGCAAAGACGAACATTTATGTAAACTATCCTAAGTGCAGGTCTGGATACACCTCAGTTACACGAAGCATATTATAACGTTAAAGCTGAAAAATTTGGAAATAAATAGAAAATTTGAAGATTTCTCAAAAACGTTACGTGATGGGACAATTTCAAGGTGATTTTCGTGATCAGCAGCAGAGACTGCATAAGAAACACCTGAAAGTGTTCAGGAAGCAAAATCACTGTTGTCCAGTGTTATATAACTATTGAATCCTTTTTCAGAGCCTCGAGCATTCAAAATTTCCTGATCTGACGACTGGAGCCGATATGACACAATGGCGCCTTATCATTTTGATCATAGCAGCATCATTTGTACGAGATGTATCAACGCAAGGTTCGAATCATTTTTTATTGATCAAATAGTGGCAGTGCCAAAAAGCTTACTTGCTCTAGAATGTAAATATGTTAGACTATGAATTGCAATGTCCGCGTATAGGCTATGTAGGCCAACAGTTGATTCGCAATTAGCAGTAGCTTGAGTAAAACTGGATAAACAAAATGTCTGCGTCTTGTCTAGAGTAGAGTTAGGCTATTAAGTTGACCCAGGTCTCGTTGCTCCGAAAAACCCAGTGTAAACCCTGCCATCATAATTATATGCACCGCTGATCGACAGAATTAAATTTCGTATGCGTGTGGCGCCAATGTTAGTAATATTATTTAATTAATTGCCCTTCATAAAATATTCTGACAAGTCGTTTTAAAGATATTCAACGAAAACTACTTGTCGTATGTCCAATTTCAGTGTTGTTTTGTCGTATCTCCAATTCATTTTGCCGTATCTCCAGTGCCGCATTCACGGTTTAAAAGTGCACTGTCGTATGTCCAGAGAAAGCTCGTCGTTGATTGGACGAAGGAGATACGACATCCCACTTCGTTGTATCATAGTGTCGTATGTCCAGGGAATAAAAAACGTCCTTTTTATTAAAAAAGGGTATTAAACTTGCGAAAACTTAAACGATCAAAGTCGCAAATGATTGTGTATTGCTTTCTTTTATTATTTGAATTTTTCATATTTTTTCTCGTCAGGATGACTTGCAATTGATTTAAATCCATTTTATACAACATTTTCCAAAATTTCACAAAAACCATTCTAAGTTTCAGTTTAATTTTACTCTACCGGGGGGGGGCCGGTAGAGTAGTGGTTAACACGCTGGCCAAGAGTGCGAGAGGTAGTGAGTTCGAGCCCCCGTTGGGCGGATTTGCTTTGTAGGCTGCCATTGGCGCCGTGTAATTACAAAGCTGTCTGTTCAGTTGGTAGTTAAGTTTAATTAAGATTACTGCATAACTTGTAAATGTAAAGCGCAGTGCGTCTTGCAGGCGTTTAATTAAAGAAAAGATATTATTATTATTATTATTAACATCCTTTAATTAATGTCGATGCTTTAATATGACGTCTTTGCCTAAAGTTTTATTGCACTGAATATCTTATTTTGGCGTTCAAAGTTGCGAAACTTCTACCTCGTTTTTCTCGGAATTCACAAAAGTGGACATACGCGAAGATAATTCTCAGGCGACGAGATAATATGGACCCGAATGACCCTAATCACGTCCTCCGGTCATTAATTTTGTGTCACCCTTTTTAGTAACGGGCAGGGCTGTGCTGAAGGGTATACGCGGGTAGGCTATACAGCGTTTACTCACCTCCGTTAAAATTACTAACGGGTAGGCCTACAACCTCGAGCTAGACCAAATAACTTTTCATTATCTATTAAAGATAGCCACAACTTCATCTCGCGTACGGTATTCAGTATTATAAGCACATGCTACACATCTACCAACAATATCTGTGCTGTGAACTTTACCGTAAATGCCCTGTACAATATTGTCTGTTTAAGTTGCGTCTGCGTCACCTTAGTATTTCCAATAAACGAATTGATTGATTGACTGATTGATTGATTGATTGATTGATTGATTGATTGATTGATTGAATAAATTACCTCCATTTTCGGTCATAAATTTTGTGAAGCCAAGTTTTTCTTGTAGTCCTACGTTTAGCCCAAGTCTTCGTTCGTGTAGTTTTGTCCGGTGCGTTTTCTGGTCTTCCTTTCTTTCCCATTCCCTTGAAGCTTGCACGTAGTGCATTGTGTGAAATTCTATCAATGGTATACCCCCCACTTGACCAAACCATCGGAGTCTTACCATGCTGAATGACCCTGTCTATCACAGTTGTCTGGGTATCTCGAAACTGTCTAGTACCATTATTTTCTTAATTTCTATAGTCACGAATTAATAATAGATACATTATGATGATCGCATGCACTTCTGCCTTGTTTTCTTTACGATTTCTCTGCTCCCTCGTATCCTGTTACTATATCTACATGATTGTGAGGCGTGTCCAATTTTCTGTTGCCATTATTTTTGCAGCATTTTTAGTCCTTAGCTTCTATGTATAGGCCTAATGATAAACAACTTCGTGTGTTTAACTTTATTTCCAAAGTAGCTTCAATGACTGCAAGTTCATTAAATTCATTAAATTTCAGTAGATACTTCACTGGCTTTGATATGGACTACAACATTGGCCTTTGACGGTCGAGCGTCGATATTCTTCCTGTACGGTGATCCCAATTCCTACAGAGACCAAATGCAACGAAACGAGACGTTTAATAACCAATCGTCGACTCTCTACCTAACAAGAAATGCTAATACATCTCACTACTTTGCAATGGAGACGGACCCTGGGCGTTCGCAGATATACTTCAGCCAAAGTACTGGATATTTGACTGTTGGACCTATGCCTACATTGGGAGCATCGTACAATGCGTTCATCCTATTAGTTCCTGCCTTGTCAAACTTGGTAATAAGCCTAACCATGTTCATTATTTTGTTTGAACGATTTGCATGATGAGTCATTGATGACTGCGGTTATAGTCCTAGTAGACTGTCCTACACATTAATACAGACAAGAACGTATTGGAGAACACCATCGAATTCATGCATGATGTCATGCGTCATCAATCGACATTTTTATGAAAATCATCGTTTAATCCTGTTTACCGAAGAAAACAAGCACATGAAATATTGACGACGAGGATCGCAGTCTCCCAGAGAGGGATCGGACAACCCTCACCATGGGTCTTCATAATTATAACATGTTATCAGGGCTGCTTGTCTTCCCATAGGTGACTCGCGACGTTATGAAGAACTTACCACCGAAGAGAGAATGACGAAAGGGAGAGAGAAGCAGTTACATAGAATTCAGTGGCGTAGCCTGGGAGGGTTTATGGGGTTAGGAAAAAAGTCTTTTAAAGGTTATTTATCCACTTAAATAAGAAAAAACAAAACAATTGCTTGTAGTAACAATTGCTTTTCTTACTTTATTCCCTTTTGTTACTTTATTCCCTTTTTATTTGCTGTAATACTGTTGGGTTGGTTATATATATATATATATAAGCTCATTATATGCTGTATCATGACCATGTTATCATCAGTTCCTAGCACCTACTATTTTAAAGTGATGCTGCAAATAAATAGTCTCCAATCTTTTCCGTTATTTAAAAAAAATTAAGTGATAGCCTATATTCATATTTTGCCCAAGTCTCTTTATGTCTCAGTAGCTCGTATTCACACGTATACAATATGCAAATTGTGATTTTCTGCAGCATTTTGTTTTTGTGCCAAATGTTCAAATTCTCTGCGGTCCAAGTTAATTTTGCTGTCAAGTAATTTAAACCGTAAAAATGTTATTGAGACCTTATGAACTCATCGCTCTTGTTTTGTGAGGGCGTTGGATGTCAAGGCATCTTTCAGCATAGCGCAGTCACGTTTCTATGGGCTACAGATCTTTATAGGATCTTTATAGGATCTTTATAGGATCGTAGCCTAAAAAAGAGCCCTAAAACAGATCATCGAGCAAACAACATCCAATTACGCAGATGACACTTGCCTGTCAGTAGCAACCATTAGCTGTTTGCTTAATGAGTTCTGATGATTGTTGACACAGGTGACTGGTTTGTCTGTTGACTGGGTATCGAACCTTATCTACTGGTCAGACGCCATCTATCAACGAATCTGTGTCATAGAGACAAGGATTTACCTATTTTGGCGACCAGTTGTCGAATCGGGGCTAATATCACCACAAGATGTCGCTGTATATCCACAACAAGGGTATGACTGCTATAACACTAGGTCTGTGCAACGATCGTTAGATAGGTCCTACTTTGTGGTCATGTGGCACATAATATCTTATATACGAGTACGACAGCCTATATGTTGTATTCGTCTCAAAAGAGCAGAGTGCTTTGCTTGTATGTGCACTTGTTATAGCGCCCCTTCAAGCCTCCTACTCAGAGGCGCTCCCGACTACAGCGCGGACCCTGCATCGGAGTTTCACGCCGAAGCGCTGAGCAATTGCGAGTGAAGGACTTGCCCAAGGTCCCTACGCGGCGACTTGAGGTGGATTCGAACCTGCGACCCTCCGGCTGCAAGGCAACAAACATGCCCACTGCACCACCGCGCCCAGTTCCCTATTATAGTTGCCATCGCAACGCGAAGAAAAACTTCCTAATTGCCCAAAGCAGGCATACATGTAGCCTAGTTTCGAAACGGCTGCTGTCTGATCGACTTGGTAGGCCTACCTACATTATAGAGTAATTTTTAGGTCTACATTCAACTTTATAAAATATTATGAACGATTTGCGCGTTTATGTTATGGTTAGGTTCCTTTTCTGGACTGATTCGAGTCCGAAGATCGAGAGATTAGAATTGGCGACGAACATTCGTCAAACAATCGTCAGCAGTTCTTACAACGACCAACGACGCTTGTTATTGATTTCGTCGCTCAACGATTGATTTTCCTTGATTCGACGGCGTCAAGAATCGGTTTCGTTAACTTTGATGGATATGGTCTCTCCTTTTGGTCGATGCAACTGCTCTCAAGCGTTTCTTCGTTTGTCATTTTTAAGGTTATTTTCAGAAATTTTTTACTGAGTATTACACCATCACTTCATCTAATAATTTATTAGCAGGCTCTTAAATAATAATACAAAAGACGAACTGATGATCGGATGATTGTTAGTAATGACGCAAATGAGTGCACATCATTATTATCATTACTATTATAATATTTTTGTGACCCGAGGTGTTTACGACATATCAGATGTTCAAAACTATATCTCCAGAGATGGTAGTGGTGTTATCTGGAACGTCATTATCTTCGTCAAGATTATGCTGAGTGAGGTTCCTCTCCTCTGAAGGCAATCGCATTAAAGCGCTGAATAGTAAACGAGTGACGCGGGAAGAGGTATAATAGCAGGGTCTCCGGAGGTTAGAGTTAATCCCTTCCCTAGCTCTTCGATGAAGTTCCTATTAAGCGCATGGACGGCCTTCACGTTCGGAAATCAGAGAGAAGTGATTATGCGAAATTTAATAATATAAATGTATTTGACGGTACCTGGTACATTTGGTGCATTGCATAGTTGTCCTTCATCAGCGCAGAGATTTATAAGGATACCGTGCTATGAGGCAATGTGAGCATGGTCGGTCAGAGACTCAGAGATGTAGAGGATGAACAATATGGGACCAAGAATCTAACTCTGGGGATGGTATATTCCTCCACAAAAAGATGTGACGTAAAATTGCTTGGAGGTTTAAGTGAACGATTACATATAATTTGTTAAGAATTTGGTGATCCGCAGAATAGCAGAGAGCGTATATAATACCAAATTGAAAAAAATTCCAAGTATGAAATGGTCGCTGGTCAACGCAGTAAAATGTTTCTCGTTTATTTCTCAATCTTAGGAGTCTTAGAGGTTTTTTGCATAGGCCTAATATTGTAACATTGTACATTGTGACAGGACTATATTTTTCTGGGCGATAGAACACAACCTAAAAGCTACGCCTTCAATTTTACTCAGCGAACTTTCGTCGGTTGTGTGACGGCAGAAGGGAGAACTGGAGTAATTGACATGACAGTGAACGCACCAGAAAAACAACCGCCATTCACAAGTAACTCTTTTATTGAAGACTATGTTTGATAGAAAACCTATTACCAGAGATGTATATCCGCTGCATTATTTATTGGGAGAGGTAAATGGGATTTGATAGAATTTAAAGCAAAACTAGGCCCATGGACATTGTATTTTCTTCTGGGGGGTAATTTTGTCGGGGGTAATTGCGTGGGTGAGTAATTGCAGGGAAATTTTTAGCAAGATGGCTAAGAAAAGCAGCTGCGACAATTACAGCCTCGTTTCAATTACAATAATTACGTCATGCTAACGAAACATTTCAGGTCCGTGCAGCCTGAACAATGGAAGATGCAATCATTTTTGCATAACTAAAAACGCTACAGCCAGTGTTTGTCAATGTGCAATGGGATTCTTTTTGGATTACAACGGAACCACCTGCAACCCAGGTAAACGATGCAAATCTGTCATTCTAGTTGCACAATAATAACTGCGGTAGACCTATTATACTGTCTGTATCCGCAGATAATTGACTTCTTGCTCGCATATGTGCCAGAACGCAGTGGACGTTGGGAGAGGTTTCATACTTGGAATTTTCTTCAACTACTATAGGCATAGAAACAACAGCTACGGCAGCAGCATTTGTAATTAACTATGATGACGATGATGATGCCAATATTGGCTCCAGAAGAAACACACTTGTCACTGGTGAAAAATGTGATCGGTCTAATACTATACTAATGATAAAGAATCAGAAGTAATAATATCGATAGTCACAATGACATAGCAGTTAAAGCTATAGCGATTACAATAGGGAAGCATTATTATTAATAGATAATAATAATATTAATGATGCTACTACTATTACTACTTTTACTACTACTATCACTACTATTCTACCACTACCACTACTACCAGTGGCGGATCCAGAACGTTTCGAAGGGGGGGGCAAAATTTTCGGTGTTGGGCACCCGGGCAAGGATAAAGTTCATCTTTGGGCGCCGGAAAATCTGATGACTTTTAGTCATTTGCCAAAATTTCGGGCAAAAAGTC